>NW_019289919.1:15007-50679 GCF_000500325.1 Leptinotarsa decemlineata
CACTTCAAGATGTTTGAGATGACTTTTGGAGATTCCTCCCCATCCTATAATCCCGTAGTTCAAATGAAATTCTACTAAACTCATATATATATAATTTTAAGTTGTTTTGTATGGAATATTCCTGAAAGTTTTTTGAATCTGTACAAAATGCATTGGAGTTTTTTTACCAGATATTCTACCTGTGACTTTCATTTTGAATGTCTATCAATTATGATTCCAAGGTATTTTATTTCATCTGCCGAGAGTATGGTGAACTAATTCCATACTTTGCGGACACACTGTATAACGGGACTTTCAGTGAACCACGTTCAAAAAACAAACTTACTCTATTTCACAAATCGCGAAACATTCGTTTACTTACACATAAACTGTGTTTTACAATTTAAAATTGAATATTGATGAAAAAATTTCACAAAATTGGCGCATTGATGTTAATAATGTCATTTTCAGATATCTGATATTAGTAATGCCATGTTAAAAGCTTACTGTAATGACAAGAGTGACAGTATGATTGCAAAGATTTCTATTCCATAAATGCTCATTGAACGAATTTTATACAACGTATGATTATTTCAAGTTGAGATATTATACATATACAGGCAAATTTAAAGAGACATCCGAATGACTGGGGGGACAAATACCTGCACTAAGGCGTTCTAACCGTATCAAAGAACAAACAAGAAGATAAAACGTTCAGTTTGAGTATAGTCATGAAAATGACACCACAGTCTGCTTTCGAAAGCGAAACAGATGTTGATATTGAATAACTAAACCAACAACTAACCCAGCTAATGCCGCGCAGAAAGCTGGAGTAAAACCTTCAGGCACCTGTGTAACGTTTTCGATTTGGAAGATTCATCGCAAATTATTTCCCACTATGTTTGGTCGTGATACTCAGATGGTTCACACCGTTCTGAGGAGACCATGCCCGGTACTGATGATGTGGCAAGTACCCCGAAACCAGTCTATCGGTTGGTTGTATCGACCAAATGAAATTAATTTCTGCTTTTCATAGTGGATAATATTTTGTAAATTTTGCTGTATATTTTTTGATCTGGAAAAATAATTTCAACTGGATTCATCTTGTCAATAAATGTTGTTCGAAATTGAATATCATCAAGTCTTATATTAGTAGTGGATACTTTTCTGGATATTCAACAACAAATTGGAATAATCATCGACTGAAATTCATCAACTATGAACTTTTTACTCAGTTCAACATTGAAAAACACGACTCGTATATTCATAAGTGAAATATTTGAGAGACACATCTTATTGACCTTTTGGCACATAAAATCACTCAATACATATCCCCAAAAACATGTTGGCAGTAAAAAAGTCGTTTTTGCGCGAAACTCACCATTTCTCGCATGAATTCATCGATAGCTTTTCCCTCAGCCAGATTTAAGACTGAAAGATTATTCAAAAAGATATCCTGAAATGATATTTTCATTCAGCACTACTCCTTATGTGTATCATATCACCTACTTCTATTATAAGTATGAAGTAAGTATGAAGTATGAAGAAGACGTTGGTCCACATTTTACATATTTCACTAGATCAATTAGCAAATATTCATTTCAATCATGTCAAACAAAAGCATTATGAAACCTGAGAACCCAAAAATTGAAACTTATCATCTGAGTATGTGATAAAATCCTTGAATTTCACAAAGTTTATTACATATTACACGCTTTAATGTGAGATTCTGATGACTCTCAAACTACCTCTTAGGATGGTATTCACGGATCAGGTCTTTGGGGGCTGCTTCATCCCAAAAGCTCCAAGCATTCATTTCAGTTCCAACGTAAGCTTGAAAAGCAGCTTCACCCTGCTCAAGCACCAGCATCTACATTTAATTTAGAGCATGAATACCTCTTCTACCGACTCCAACCACAATAAACAAGGGGGAAGCACGAACACAAAAGGGGCACAGACCAACAGTTCAGTCTGGAGCCAGTAAGCATCCTACAATTTTGGTATTCAAGAAGAGTATCATGACGAGCCACCAGTGAGACATCAAGACAATCTTTGGAATTCTCATAAATACCTTTATTCGAGCCCGTCCAGTAACTGATGGAGAAGAATCGATCTCAAGCTCTTTGGAGACATTGTTTTCGGTCGAGGTTGTCTTTTTGGAACACTAACAAAAATATATCAGTTTTTCTCTGAGCTCACTGATCCTGTTCTCATAAAATCGTTGAAGTCAGAATTCTCAATTATCAATTTGATCACCAGTCCATTCATAAACACATAGAGGCTCCTGGCAAACCCAGTTTCAAATATGCTTTTGCTTCCTGAAGCGCAAAATTGTTTCTCTACATCTTTCGGCCATGAAATGTGCAGAAAAATTAACCAACACTCATTTGATGATAGATGAGAACCCGCAATTCAGCCAGTTAGAGGCGGATGATGAAATTTACTAATTAGAATTCATGGGACCATCAACATCAAACGGCATTTTTCTGATGAATATTTAACATACCCATTCTCTTTGATATACTAGCGACCTCATCAGATTTTTGAAATTTCGATTAAATTAATTAATTCATGTAACGAAATATTCGTTTTTTACCTACATTGGTGAAACCGAAGTTTCTCTTGTCGGACACTGGTTTAAATCGAGAGAAATCAATACTGAAGCGAGTGTAGAAGATTGATGAAAGTGTCCAAATTTGTATCTTTTGTATGATATCGGATGTTTCCAGAAGTGATTGGAGTTGAAATGCGGTTTGGCGGTGTTGATTGCGAGAACTTTTTAAGTTGATCATGCAGGGTGCCAATTTGAAAACTTCCCAGCTTTGATATCTTTCTTCCAGAAAGAAATATGAAAAACCGGAATTTTCAAAGATATAGTCATTAGTAAATCTCTTGAAAATCAAAATTTCATGGCCGAGAAAGAATGATAAAAAACCATTTGTGGTTTCCGAACTGATTTGATGAAATCACGTACTAATATTTTTTTTAGATCAATTATCATTTCAGGATATCTAGAAAGCAGATAACAATAAAAGTATACTGACCACATCAATAATTTGCTGCAAGGTTAGGCCGAATTTCACTTCCAAAGGTTCCGATTCGTTGGCAACAGGTCTTTCCAAAACATTGTACGAATTAAGTAGACTGTTGAGCAGGACCTTCTCATGTGGACCTTGTTTCGAACCTGAAAAAAAAAAAAGGATTTATGAGCCTTTGCGTGATTTGGTTAAGTTGTCGTTGCTTGGGGTTGTTCTTGTTGGAATTCAATTCAACGCAGACTTCAGTCGGTATCTAGTATACAGTGTGCCCCAGCTGGAACTTTTTTTTCATAAACTACAGCTTACGATTTGATCCCCACAAACTTCATTTTCGAAAATATATCACATATATCATGACATGTTTCGCTATCATAGTAGTTTTTCCGCTACTGTCAAGTACTAAAAGGTCTACCTTGGGACAAAATTTGAAATATTTATTAAAGTTTCAGGGCATACTACGATATTTTTTCTTAGTCGCAAATCGGGATTTTTTATTAGCGATTTTTTTATTGAAAAAATCACTACGCCACTGGATTCAGAGTGCCTCTAAATAAGTGTGACCAAAATTTCATGAAAAAATATTCATTATTAACAAAGTTATGACAACTCAAAAATTCGAAAACTCACACAGCCAACAGTCACAATATATCATTTTTTTATGATTTCAACAGTAAAGTGCCGCCAGATGAATGTAATTCCGTTATGAAAATAACGGAATTACATTCACACAATTCAACTAACAATGAAGCAAAGAAGTTTAATAAACGTAACTAATTATTGAAATGTTTCGATTTAGTTCAACAATTAATTCTAACTCATATTCTCCACCACGTATTTCGATACATGTGTCGTAGTGCTTACGAATGTATCTGATTACGTTCCTTAGTTCTTGAGGGCTAATATCTGCACATACCTGTCGAATTCTTGCACAAAGTTCATTTCTATCTCTTGATCGGTTTTTGTTAACCTTTTGTGTGAGAAGTCCCCAGAGAAAAAAGTTCAAAACTGTGAGGTATGGAGATCTGGGTGGTCACTCTATAAACGGACTACCACGGCCTATCCATCGGTTTGGAAAATGTTCGTTAAGCCATTGCCTCACAGCTCTGGCAAAGGACCAATAATTCGATCATTCAATATCCCACACCAGACGTTGATTTTTTGGGAATACTGGCTTTTACAGTTTATTACCCGCTTAGGATTATCCGCTGCCCAATAGCGACAATTCTGTGATGACACTACTCCATTTGTAGTGAAAGTGGCTTCGCCGGTATATGAAATATTTTTTAGGAAATTTCTATTGTTTAAATACTCCCCTTGGGCCCATAAACAATATTCCAGGTGTCTTGCTTCGTCGACTTCTTGAAGTGTGTGTAAAAATGTTGGCTTGAAAGGTTTAATATTCTTCGCCTTGAGACATCTCCGAATAGTTTCTCGTGGAATATTCAAATCTATAGTCAGTATGAAAACACTTGAGAAAGCTTTCGTAGAGCGAAACACGTGTTGCGTTTTTGTAAACTGTCTGGTTAAAATCTCACAATAAAGTGTTACTCGAATATTTTTTGTAACAAAAAAACGGTTCTCTCGAAGCTCGTTTCGCTAACGAAGTTAGTATCATCAGGATAGTACCAAAACTTAGTCATCAAACAGTATTATTGTTCTGGCGTAGAAAACGTGTTTAATAGATGTGAATAACATGTTAGAAAATTAATATATCATGTTGTATCGAAATGATATTTCATCAACCAATAAAACAATGGAATTCAGCTACGGGCATATCACAAAGGGTTAGAATGACGTGATACAAAACAGGGGTCGAATGGATTTGATAAATTTATAAGTGATTGAAAGTGAACCTCAGTTCCTACGTTTCTGTGGTTTTCCACGAATATTAATTGGCACATTCGTTACGATAATAAAACATGTCGAAAGCAACCTCGGGTTGCCTCATCGTGTTACAGTCTATAGGGTTGAGGGTCGTAGGGGTAGCGAAGCAGAAATTCTCAGAACTAAATGTAGCTGAACTCTGTTGTGATATCGCATTACCATCTTCCTCAAACCTGAAAGATCCGGAATATTACTGCCTAAAATATATGCAACAAAACTTTATTGACTGGAACGTTCCATATCGAGGGATCTTAAACAAATTAGCCATTTTGGTACCCTCACTTTGATATTCAAATATTACTTTTTATATTCTTACATTTCTAGAATCTAAAAAACTGTTTCAATGCTACTGTAAATCCAAGTCACATATATAACAAGAAATAAGGCTAATTCGGAAAAAACTTTTGGCTTTCAACTTCTTGCCAAAAAAAAGGTGAATGTTCAAATTTCGCGGGCTACCATAAGGGATTTTTCTATGTTGGTACACTCTTCTTGAACATATGTTCAGTTTCAGCTGTTTAGCATGTTTAGTTTGTTGGTGAGAGGCATAAAAGTCAGCAGTGTTCCTTTATTTAACCCCGTTGTTTGAACACCGTTAACCAAACATCAATTTTCCAATCATTTCCATCACAATTTCTTTATGAGTTATTGCAGTTATTGACAGAAGCGAATAAATTTTAGTGCACTTTGAATGAATATGGTCGTTAACAAGGTTTCAAGATTTATAGCCGTGATAACACGTTTGCAGATTTAGTTTTATTGTGGTCACGACATTTATTGCCGTTTTAATGGCGTTTGCGATTAAGTTAGGCTTCATTTGGGGTGGTCAGTATCCAGGGCATTATTGGTTCAGTTTCCTTCCCTATTTAGAATATACAAGGATTCAGAAATGAACTTGTGTTGAAAATTTCAAAAAACATGTGTTCAGTGATATTTTTTGAGTTGACAACCTTTGACAATCTGAAAAAAATGGATCAAAAGAATCTGGGAATATGTATATTTCTTTTGACAAATATCAGAGGAATAAAATGTTATATAACGAAAAGTCACTAGTTTTGCCAAAAAAGTCAGTAAATTTAGCAAGATCCATATAGTGAGAGTACGAGAATCGAAATTAACCCAAATAAATCTCTATACGTGAAAAACAGATCCATCTCATTGATTTTTTAACTAGATTCATCGAAATTCTGGTTATACAGTCAAACATGTATTATATTTATTTAAATTTTACCGGATTCCTATCGATTATGTAACCAACTTCGTTGGAATCCTGTTGATTTTGTCACTAGATCCATTGAATTTCTGGTTCATTTTGTCACAAGGCTCATTGAAGTACTGTTAATTTTGCTACTAGATCTATCGGAATCCTATTAATTTCGTTACTAAATTCACTAAAAATTCATTATATTTACTAAAATTCCATGTGTGAATGAAGAGGATATGCCCCCTCTTCCTCAAAATCCCATGCCGGAGATTCACATGTGAAAATGGACATTTTGGTCCTCGTTCTCTCATAGCATATCTACTTTTGCCGTTTTGAAAAAGCTAAGCATATACATTACTGACTATTTGGACTTTTCGAATTTATTCTTTGAGGTGAACTTTTCAATTTGCCCTTTATTCCACTATCACTCTGTGATATCGGATATCATCAGTAGGGGAGACCGGGGATGGTTGGTACATTCGTAAAATTTCGGAATCCGTTCGGTTAACACCAGCACTTTTGCACTTTTGTCAATACTTAACAAATATAAAACTTTGATTTATAATGTTTCAACATTTAGTTTTGACATTTCTAACGTAAAAAGTGCATTGGGGATGGTTGGTACAAACTGCAAGGGGCTGGTTGGTATAGTGTACCAAGCAACCCCCGGATATTATGCTAAGGGCGGTTAGAGCCGTAAAATTGGAAGGGCAATCTCTAAGATCTGCTGCCAGTGACTTCGAAATTCCATTCAACACATTAAGAAGATATTGCTTCAAGTTTGCAGTAGAGGAACTGCAATCAGAAAGAGAAATGCCTTCAACAGTTGTTGGATATTTTAAAAATAGAGAGGTAGGTTTTTTAAAAAATATACTTCATGATCTAGTTTCTAGTAAAATTTTTGGTTTTAGATTTTCACCGAGCTTCAAGAGTCCAATCTCACAGATTACATAAAAAAAGCTGCCGATATTTACTATGGTCTTACGCCCAAAGAAGTGAAAAAGATTAGCTTATTTATATGCAACTTCTTTGCACATGACGGTTCCAAATAGCTGGAAGAAAAATGAGATGGCAGGCCCCGACTGGTTTACATCATTTTTGAAGCGAAATGCTAGATTGGCTATAAGGACACCTGAAGCCACCAGTTTGTCTAGAGCCACGAGCTTCAATAAAACAAATGTAGACAGATTTTTCAGCAATCTAGAAATTGTTCTTAGAACGTATAACTTTAGTCCTGTGGACATCTGGAATATGGACGAAACAGGGATTACTACAGTTCAGAGACCGGACCGAATTGTGGGTAGACGTGATGTCAAACAAGTGGGAAGAGTTACTTTGGCGTGTGCTGTTTCTGCTGCTGGAAATACTGTGCCACCTTTCTCCATTCTTCCTCGTGTTCATTTCAAGCCCCATTTTCTCAGAGATACCCCGCCTGGAAGCGATGGAAGTGACAATCTATCAGGCTGGATGAAAGAAGTTCATTTTATACAATATATCCAGCATTTTATTCAATACTCCAAGGCGTCTAAAGAAAGCCCTCTTCTGCTTTTGATAGACAACCACGATTCGCATTTATCTCCCGAAGCACTAAACATCTGCAAAGATCACGGCGTAACAGTGTTATCCTTTCCGCCTCACTGTAGCCATAAGCTCCAACCTCTGGATCGCAGTGTGTATGGACCGTTAAAGAAGTATGTCAATAGTGCTTGTGATTCTCAGATGACTAATCGTCCGGGTGCAAAGATGACCATTTATGACATACCCAGTATTGTTCGTACTGCACTACCATTAGCGGCAACTCCAAACAACATTACAGCTGGATTCCAAGTTTCCGGAATTTATCCATTTAATAGGGATATTTTTCCGGACAGTGAATTTATGGCTGCTTATGTTACAGACAGACCAGATCCTGAACAAGATTTGCAAGATATTGAGCGAAACGTAAATCCTGGTGAAGTATTGGGAGTTGAAGCAAATCTACCTGAACTTGGTCAAATTACACCCATCGAAGAGGCTTTAAACCATGTCGACAACCCCTTGCCAGACCAAGAGACTAATCCCAACGAAGACGTGCAACAAGCTGGACCAAGCAGAATTGCAGAAAATAAGACGCCCACGCCCCAGAATTCTCAGTGTCTCCAGTCATCTAACAAAGTAGCATCATGTAGTTTTACAGATCTCGAAAATTTGAAGCCGTTTCCAAAAGCCGCAGAAAGGAAAGTGCAACGGGGTCGCACAAAAAGAAAATGTGAAATCTTGACAGATACGCCCATCAAAGATGCATTAGAAGAAGAAAAAAAGAAAATAAAACGAGATCGATAAAAAAACAGGTCTTTGGCAAAACTAAAAAGAACACAAAAAAACAAGCAAATGCGAAGAATTCAAAAATTAAAGACGATTCAAGCAGTGATGAAGAAACCTTCTGCCTGCTTTGCGTTGAACCCTGGTCAAATAGTTTGCCTAACGAGAAATGGATTCAGTGCATCCAATACAAATTGTGGGCACATAAAAAATGCGCAGATGCGGGCTTGTTCTGCGTTTGTCATAATTGTGATTCGGATGGTTCTGACTAGATTATTCACTTTTTTAACGGATAGGTACCGTTTTTTTTGTATTACAATTTTTTTCGCAGGCTGATTCTTATATAAAAAAATAAAAACAATAATCATTTTCTTAGTTTTTGCCTTGACCAACCAACCCCAAGGTATGTACCAACCATCCCCAAATACGTGGTTGCTTGGTACACTTGCATCCTTAAGGAAAAAATTAAATTCTGGATTTAGGATAGATCCAAACATTACATAATTTGAAATTTATGTAAACAAAACAACACTAATCTGGAAATCAAATGTATTTTCTCACTATCAACAATGAAAAAATTAGAGGGGCTTCAATTTGAAAAGCGTACCAACCAGCCCCGGTCTCCCCTATGGTTTCCGAAAGTGAAGGTCAACAGGTGATCTTACAAAAATATATTAGCCACCTTCACAACAATGCAGCTGAGAAATACCTAAAGCCCTTGGCTTTCTGAATAGTTCACAAGTACTTCGATTTTACTATTCATCATAGTTGTAAGTACTGACCTAGTAATGAAAGGACATTTTTCATTCATAGAAATCATGGCCCACTGTGAATATATAATTGAAATGGATACCACTAGGTTTTGGCCTCAGTCACAGCTCACTGGGATAGCAGAAAGCTTTTTAGGAACTTGAAACACCATTCTGAATTAGAAAGTAGTATACACCTCAGCAACTCTTAACACATTATGAAGTTTAACTGAACATTTAGGATGTTGCTCATACATATGGAGCTGTGCCCCAAAGCATCACCTATTGCTGGTAAATTATATCTAGGAAAGAGCCATCCACTTGATTGAAAACCCAAACGTCATCAGCAAACTTGATGCCTAGAACATCAAAGTAAGGTTGGGAACTGTCTTCTATAAATATTTCGACGTGTATTTGACTAGCTAAGCACATTTGATTTCAATCGAGGCGATATATGCCAAAATAGAAAATGGAAAACCACTGTTATCGCATGTAGGGAGACTTGAATAGCTTAAATGATTGATTCCTGTTTTCATTTGATGTTGAATTGATTAAGACTCCTACGCATTTGGATATCATCAAAACATAATCTGCTCACGAAGTTCAAATGAATGATATTCAGTTCAATCGAATGGTTTGCTAATCAGATCATATGCATTTGAAAAGATTTAATATACGTCTAAATCAAAAATTCACATCCCACATTAATTTATGTAGGAAATTTAAAAATTATAACAAAATTCACCGTTGTTATTAAAACAATAACAACAAAATTAAAATAAAAAATAAAATACAGCACACATATTACGAATCGTAAAATTCTTGCAAATTATAAAAACATTTCTCAATCAAATAATTCTTCAACAAGTTACTGAATTTATTGAGGTTTGTTATGTCTTCTAGACACCTAGGGAACTTATTGAAAATAGTAAGACCTACCACTGATGGAATGGTTACTTTTCAAACTGACACTCTGTATGTGCATCTACATGTAAAAAGTCGTAGTCTCCCATTTGACGGAAATCATCTGCTCATGAGACCCGAATATATGAGACTCAATTCATTCGAATAGTTTGTTAACCAGTCTTCATTCTATCGGATCCACATCAAAAGTCAGAAATTCATATTCCACTTGACAAGTTATGAATAGAGTAGCGTTTCAAAGAGCCTCGTGTCTGCTTTGATCCAACAATAATTCCAACATGACCAAATTCGAAAACTCTAAATATATGTCCAGTTGGTAGTATCAAATCGTTTACGAATCATGTTCTCAAAGAGAAAAAACCTCACTCGACAATATTGGCCGTTTTCAATTTTGTTGGGTGGTTCAGTGACGTGGCATATTTTTTATTGTATCAGTTTCACATCAACGTGTGACTATGAGCTTTAATCAAACTTTGTAAATCAATGGAAAATACGTTTACAGTTATCGATTAAACATACAAATAAAAAATTAACACAAACTCAGCAAATAATTATTCATCATACAAAATATACATTCATAGTCTTCAGTGCGAAACTTATTGCTGTTTGCCAATGATTGAAATATTAATGTCAGGATTAATGGAACTTATTCTTCAGTCTTGAGTCCTCTTCAATACTTATTCTGCTTCTATGTTCATTTTTTATGTACAAGAAATCAGAAAATCCACTCTCACACAAGTAACTCATAATAAATGGCATCGAAAATAGCAGAGCTTTAGAGCGAGAAATGCAGATGAATTATTCTCCTGTGTTTATGAACAAAACAATACTAACTTTCTCTAGAAGGAGATTATTTTGTTAGTGATTGCGAAGGCTGTTGTGTTTGGTCCTTGAAGTCCCAACTTCAGTGTGTTGAGTTCGTCAGAAATGTAAACAGCAGTCGACTGTATGGGTGTTTCAAGATGAGCCAGATCCAACAAAAATTGTTCGCGCACGAAGCACTTCCAAGCGAAAAGTCGCCTGTTTTTTCGGAAAAACTGGACATGTTGCAACCGTACCACTAGAACAACGCAGAGCAGTCAATTCTGAGTGGTACACAACCATTTGTTTGCCAGTTGTCTTCCAAGAAATCAAGAAAACCAACCGCCGAAGATGGATCACTCTTCACCACGACAATGCGAGCTCTCACACATCAGCTCAAACAACTGCATGGTTGAGCACCCAAAACATCGATTTGATGAGTTATCCGCCGTTTAGTCCTGACTTGGCACCGAATGACTTCTTTTTATTCGCGCACGTGAAAAACAAACTGAGAGGTCAACGTTTTTCAACACCTGAAGAAGCGGTTGTTTTGGAGATACCTCAATCAGAGTGGCAAAAGTGTTTCGACGAATAACCCAACAAACCATAGCTCGAGAAACCGTTAGTGGCTGCTATTTCATGTATTGTACGTCTTTCTTTTGTGAACCTATCATGTGTTAGAGGGAAAGTCAAAAGACGATGCACCAAAAAATTCAACCCAGCACGTTTGCGCTGTCCACAGTGATGTGAACTGTCAGGAATATACCAGTACGTGCTTGTTTTTTTCCTAAATATATCGTATTCTAACCCTCCATATTGGCTCATCATTACCAAAACGTCAAGAAATGGTAGTGTTCTTGACTTAGCCAAATCCTAGGAAAATACTTTGACTTTTCTTTGGTTTCCATTTCAAATTTGCTCATGAACAGGTCTGCCAGGTAGGGGGACAAGGAATTTCTCATGGCAGTTCCTTCCTGTTGTTCATAAAAGCAACCTTCTACCTGGAACCGATTTTGTTTCATACACAAATTAGTAAGAGAAACGAATTCATCGATTTCGTTATTATTGAAATTATTTTTCTATAGTAATTCCCTGAGGTATTGCAAGGTCTGTGGAATTGGAACGCTAGGAAATAAGGAACTAACATTAAAAGAAACCAAAATCCCACCTTCTTGCAGAACCATGTTTTTTGTATGTTGTATGAACTCTGAAGAGTTTTTTATACTAAAACCTGGTTCCGCAATAGACAAGGTTTCAAATTCCTACCTTGCTATTTGGTAGGTAGAAGCTCCAATAGCCTGACACGATGGGGCGCATTGATTTTTTTGGTTTGTGGATTTTTGGGAGGCAGTATAGTTTCGACACCATTGGGTTGGAAACTTGTAACTTCCGTTTCAGTTTACGGGTAAGTATGTTGTCGCATTTCTTGAGAACGACTTTTACTTCGGCAATCATCTTTGGTAACGAGTTTCTGGACAATTTCGCAAACGGTCCGTTAGTAATGAGAGTATTGACCCATTCGTAGTAGTCCGATTTATCCAGAATTACTACTTTGTTACCTTTGTTGACTTTCAATCTGTCTTTCAATCGTTTGATAAGTTTTTTTTGGTTTTTATCGTTATTTATTGAATGAAGAACGAAGAACTTTGGAAAGATTTCCAAGGAACTAGGTATGAAGGTGGTTTTTAAAACAAGTCATACACTACAGAGCAAAAGACCAAAAGACAAAGTCGAGAATTCGAAAAAGTCTGAAATTTACGAAATTGAATGTAAGGACTGTGATGCAAAATATTATGGACAGACCAAAAGATCTATTAAAGTGAGATATAAGGAACACATAGCACACTTAAAATATGGAAGACCTAAAAAATCAGCAGTCACCCATCATATTTTGCAACAAAACCATTCCATAGACTTCAGTTCATTAAGATTAGTTAGATCAGTTAACAACAACAGGCAACTAGATGCCTATGAGAGTGTAGAAATAAGTAAATGTAGTAATATTATGAATAACGATGACGGACCTATACCAAAGAGCATACTATACAGTTGTTAAAATAATGTTGTTGGGTTTACTGATTACTACAAAGAACGAATTGCAAAAATAAATTTTGATAGGCAATATTGTGAAATTGATTTCTTTATATAGCTGAAAATTGTTTTATATATAGCTATAACATTTAAACATTACATAAGGACATATTGTAAAATAATAGATGAGGCTAATTGTAAAATTAATTTAGGGTGGTATACGTGTATGTGTGGTATTCCTGTATGGTTTACCTGTATGATATATCTGTATAGCATAAATAGCTACAGTTTCACGAAGTTTTCAGTTTTATCTTCCTCTTGAAGATGATCACTTGGTGATACGAAACACGTGTCGAGGTGTTAAAAATAACGATTTGGTGTTGGGAAAAAAGTCCAGTAATATTCATTGGTACACCAGAGGTTCCAAACAGTGCATCATAATGGCACTGTAAAGATATCAAAATGACGTGTTGGCTTTATATTGCATGAGCATTTGACCATGAGAAAGCTCTGTTCAAAGTAGGTGCCGCGGGAGCTCACTGCTGACCAAAACAAAGAACGTCTTGATGATTCTGAGCAGTGTTTGGCCATGTTTAAACACAACAAACCGGAATTTTTTCGTCGATATGTGACAATGGATGAAACATGGATCCATCACTTCACTCCGGAAACAAAACGATCGTAATCTGGGAGAAGAGCAACTGGTGAACGTCTTCCAAAGCGCACGAAAGCACAACAATCGGCTGAAAAGATTATGGCCTCGCTATTTTGAGATGTGTGTAGTGTAATATTCATCGACTAGCTTGAGAAGAAGAAATACCATCAACAGTGAAATTTATATAGCGTCACTGGGGCGTTTGAAGGCCGAAATTGCGGAAAAACGACCCCGTTTGAAGAAAAAAATGCTGCTTCATCAAGAAAATGCACCGTGTGACAAGTCAATCAAAACAATGGCGAAACTACATGAATTGAACTTCGAATTGCACCCAGATCCACCGTATTCGCCAGATTTGGCTCCCAGCGACTCCTGGCTGTTCGCAGACCTCAAAAAATGCTCACCGGTAAAAAATTCTGCTCGAATGAAGAGGTTATATCTGGAAATGAGGCCTATTCTGAGGCACAAGATAAAAAGTTTTACAAAAGTGGTATTGAAATGTTAGAGCAGCGCTAGAATGATTGTGTGACTCTTCATGGGAATGACGTTGAAGAATAAAGCCAATCTGGAACAAAAAAATTCGTTTTCTTTCTTAGGCCTCGGACTTTTCAGGCCAGGTGTTACATTACACACGTTTTTAAAAACGGAACCAAAAACTCGGAAATATATTCATCCAACGTCACTCTTTTATTAGAGCGCATCCTACGTAGTTTGTCACAATTATCATACCGCATTCAGGAGTTAAATTCCTGTGGAATAAATAACATGTTCATGGCATTTATTCACACCAACCTGTCGTTCAAATTTGAAACGATTGCCCCTGGGAACGCTTTCATCAGAACGACCATGTTTCATTTCTTTTTCGCTACATTAAACATGACGCAGTGGATTCAAACGAACAAGATTTCGTCGTTACCAACAAGTTTGCTTTTATGCCGTCAACAACAGAAACTCTGATTATTTGTCAAGAGCGAAGTTAGCCGCATCTGTAAGTTTGCTGAAACTCGCAAGACTTCAAAGTGGAAAGTGGTAATACTCGAGACACATGTCATCCGAATCAATAACGGAATGCTTTTGTGATGCTCTTTTACTCACACTTTGCTTTTTGTTTCGTTATCTTATGTCGTATATTCGCAAGAATAAGGCCTCTTTTAAGCACGCAAATTCTGTCGTTTGTCGCGAGCGACAAAAACTGCAGCGGTTTCAAATGAGATGAAGATGGCACTTTTGTTCAAGAGTATTTTGTCGCGTGTCAGATTCAAATGAGATCAGTTTTACTCGCTTTGGATGACAACGATATACCGAAGATTAACATGGCCTCTGTGACACGCAAAATCGTCAAGCGTTGAATATTTTTAAAAGGACTATGTTGTGAGCCATGAATAGCGGTAAAGCTATTGAGTTTGGATTTCCGGTCATACGCACATCATGAACATTGAGAATACGCACATCATCAGCAAAGAAAATTAAGTGAATGACACATTCTTTTGTACAATTTGTTTTCATAATTTTTATCATTCTTTTAAGATAACATCAATATGCCCAAAAGGAGTGGTACCTGGCCAAGAAGGGGAGTCAGTTTTTTGTTGTACCGCACCGTATTATATTTCTTGATATCATATTCACTTAATTTTCACCAACTGATCAGAATTGATAAATTATACTTTTACACTTGTGAAAACAAATTGCACAAAGGAGAAAATTTCGTTCTTCTGTAATGAATATATGAAAAATGTGGTGACATTTTTTCGACTTTACTCTCATCCGCATAATGCCAATCAACTCTTCCCATAATAAATCGATTGATCCAATAATTGAACAGAATTCCAGAGAATTTTTTATCCTTATTGCATCAACATCATTCCCTTATTAGTGTCCATCTTTTTCCTTCCCCGCCTCCAGATAGTTCGAAATGCGGAATTCTTGTGAAATACAAAACTCTCGCTGCAACACTAATAATCTCGCGTCAAACTCAAACTCCCACTCCACATAAAATAAAGGCTCGCTAGTTCAGAAGCAATCCCATCAGAGAATTGAAGCCATTGTGGCATATGCTCAAATACATTAAACCTCCATTTGCTGCCACTACCACACTCAATTTTGTCTTGTTCAAACGGAAGAGAAATGTATTTGCATAAAATTAGGAAAAGACATATCCTCAATTACCACTGCGTAAAAATTCCTGAAATCCATGAATGACGCAGCCTGTGGTTTATTTTAATTGGTTCCATAATCAACGGACTAATTGTCTTGGTTTCATTATTTATATTGTTCGCCAAATATACTCTTGTGCATACGTTTGACAAATTTGTCGAGGAAAAACAGAATAGATGTTAACGTAGAAATCTCTGTATGAATATCATTAAAACATGAAACGCGACGAGTAATAAATGGTCATTTTCAGCGGGATAAAAATTTGCATGTTGATAGATATTTCAGAAAAACTGAATACGAGGGTTATACGTTAAGTACACTATGAAATCTGGCGTGTCTTGAAAGACACGCCAGATGAAGCCATTGTATGGCGAAACACGTGTTGCGTTTTTGTAAAACAATTTAGTGAAAATCTCACAATAAAGTGTTTTTGGAATACGTTAGTTATGGATTTTCATCAAGTATCGGCCGATTCCATCATATATCATAATACGCAGTTAGTGATAATTCCACCATATCATAATTCTTCGATACATAATCCCCAACAATTTTTCAACCTGTGTCGACATCCACCCGACCCTTCTATGCCTAACGACTACGCCAACCTTCAGCATCTCGCTATCACGTCAAACCATTCGGTGTAACGATTGTTGCAATACAACACCACAGTTGTTAGAACACTTCGAATTGCTAAGGCGTCGGCTTTAAAGCCATCAGGAAACTTCGTTATGTGGGACATGGAGCTGATGTCAGGGGATGATACTGCATTAACAAGAACAGGATCAAGCATTCTATCAGACATCAGTGCTAATTGACTGCTGTAACGAACGAGGTGAGAGTGGTTTCAGTTGTCATCAGAAATTAATGACCAGGTCAAGGTTTCGGATGGAAGACTGTATAGATTTTACCCCGCCAGGACAAAAGGATCGTTCATTCAAGTTGAATCTCTTGCATTTTCTCATATATTTTGATAGTGCTTGTCATCCGATTACAATAGCAGGAATTTCGTAGCGCATTTACCGTTGTCACGACTTTGAAACTGCGCATTTCTCGAAAGCTAATGTGACGTCACGAGATATGTATGATTGTCGGTACAGCATCTGAAGCACGTCAGAACACACATAATTCACCACTGATGGACTGATTCAGGTTCATGAAATATATCAATTGGAATATGTACTGAGTTTTTTCATCAAATTCAATAGAAACAAAGCGCATCTGGAGTCCAGGAGCTCGTTATTTTTTCACAGAAATCATTAATGAATGTGCAGCGATATATTTAAGTGTTTGAAAGTTTTGGTCACCCTGTGCATCATTAGATATGTGGTCTTCCAACTTTAACTATTCATAACGGCCATCTTGTTGAAGTAACACGTGTTTCTTGAATACGTTATGGATTTTCATCAACTATCAGCCGATTCCATCAAATTTAAATAAAAATATATCGTTATTATCTAAATCATTGCTTCCCAAACTGGGGTACGCGTACCCCATTAGGTACGCGAACATTTTCAGAGGGTACGCGGCTGGTCAACAAACCATTAAATTTTAATAGAGGAAAATACTCTAAAATTCAAGATATACGCAAGGTGGAAGTGTCCCTCAACATAGTAAAACTTTCATGAACCTCCAGCATATGTTTTATTACATCCCTTTCGTTTTTGCTCAAATTTTTGTTTTGAAAAAGAAATATTCTGGTACTACATTGTTAGATTTTTGGATCTGTGTTGGGAGGGAGCAAGCAGAAAGAACTGTCTCACACTGCTACTGAATTTCTTGTTGGGTTTTGCACCACGTATTTATGTGAGAAAGGGTTCTCAAGTTTAACTTATCTTATAAATGAATACAGAAACAAATGAAATGTTGAAGATGACTTAAGATTGTATTTAACCAAGCTAGAACCCAATATTGAACATCTGTGCAAACAGAAACAAGCGCACCCTGCTCACTAATTTTTGTTTGAAAATTAAGCGTTTTTTAATAATTTTATTTTGTTTTGTTTGTTGTAATGCAATCAAAATTAAATTATGTATAAATCTCTGTATAAATGTGTATGAATATAATCATTATTATGTATCGTTTATTTAGCACAAGCTAATGCAGTTACAATATTAGTCTTAATCTAGGNGCTCTTTTGATGAGAAGGGGTACTCAAAATTTTTTGCCGCTAAGTGTCTGAAAAAGTTTGGGAACCCCTGATCTAAATGATAAAAAATTCATTCCTTCGAAACCAGATTCAGTTTTTACAGTGTCAAGTATCAGGTTTTTGCTTGCAAATAAATCAAGGACAAGTAGCTGGAGATAGACACGTCAAACATTATTATTTCCAAAAGACAAAACATGAGCACTACAAGAACATAAGAAACATAAGAACATAAAAAAGGCGCTCTCACAGGCACCGCTGCCTGTACGAAAGTAGTGATTTAAATTGGATTTGAATCGCTGGAGATTAAATACATTTGGAAAAACTTTCTCAGGAAGATTATTCCACATAAACGCAGTTATACAAACAGAAGAGTTGTTAAACAGAGAAATGTGGTGTGGTGTACTGAGTTGAACCTCAAAACGATGAGCAGCCACAGTCCGTCGTGTATTTCTGATGTGTACCGCTCTTGGAGGAATCAAGTGTGCCAAGTCACTTGAACGCTTCCCGTGAAAGTGTCTATAAAAGGGAGAATCCAGCAGCTTGAGGTTATGCTTAGGGGTGGAGCTCCGTACATGAGAACAATACTCCAAAGAAGTCTGATCTGAGCTTTATAGAGCATCAAAAGTTGCTGAGGTGTGTACAGTGTTTTGGTTCGGAACAGTGTTCCAAGATTTTGAAAAGCAGCCTTTGCAATTCCAGCAACATGATTGTGCCAAGACATATTGGCGTCAATTCTAACCCCCAACAAACTTATCAAAGCAGAAAGCGGAATTGTTTGAACTGGCATTATTATATCCAGTTCGGAGACATATTTATCCTTTTGAAGAAAACCGATGCCTGGGTTTTTGTGGCATTGAATTGAACCTGGTTGGTTTCACCCTGATTGGAAATCACTGCTAGACACCCTGATTGGAAATCACTGCTAGATCCTCATTAATATATGCAACTTGCTGCTGCTGGTAAAGATGTGCATGTCATGCTCACAAATATTCATCTACAGATCGTTATGTGATAGCTTGAAGAATTCCATGATATTTTTTGTTTTTCTTTACAATGCATTGTTGACATTTCCATACCGACAATCAAAATATGTTTCTTTTCGAACGTAAATGATTAGAAATGCAATCAATTCGGAATATACTCCTATTTATATATGAATTTGGAAAAATAGTCCAATACTCTTGCGAAACACCTCAAACACACGGAAAAACTGAACTAATACGCAAGCACTGTTTTAAAATCTGTTTTTCCGTTAATCAGCACTGCTGAAAGTATTTCTCCATCTATGCTAACAGATGTACCTGATATCCAAGATTGTTGTCCCTATATAACACTTTGAGATTTGAAGTCTTTGAACAACCGATATAGTATTACATTACACTATTCAAAGGGTATATGGTATACCAAACAAGCGAAACAAAAGTGGACTCAAGTTGGATCCTACAATTAGAAATTAGTGGAACAGATCCTGTTCCATCCCAATTACAAAGTGTTCATTACATCCTCTGCCCGATTACACATCCCAATGTTAATGACCTGTGGCAATTTGCATTTCTGGAAACAAACAATTATTGAAGGCCCAATTACACCAGTACGATGAAATTGAATTTATACATGACATTAAGTCACTGATTATTGCTTAATCTGTTGAATATTCCGCAGGTGACACAACCTGCACAGTAAAAATAAAAATCTCAAAGTGAAGAACATCGTCTCGATTCAAAGAAATCTTGCTCTCCTATATTCATGAAGAAATATTTTTTAAACTGAGAAACATATTCTTTCAAGTCGAATTTGAATCATTATTTCAAATGGACTGAATAAAGGCTTCTTTTGAGTAAAAGAAAAATATTCCATCAAGATTGTACATTCATTTCAATAGAAATGATCACATTAGCTCAAGAGAAGTAAGGATGCATTCTTTGCATCTGCCTCATTTGGACGTCCACTGCGTTCTGCATCATCGGCATCTCTACGACCACGTTTGAAGTCAGCAAACCAACGTTTAATTGTGGTTTCTGATAGAGCAGAATCCTTATAAAATTTTCAAGCCATTTCTCCGCTTGAATGGTATTTTTTCCCATCAAGAAGCAGTGTAAAATCAAAACACGAAATTGTTTCCTGAAAATGATCACTTGGTGATCGAAACACGTGTCGAGGTGTTAATATAACGGTTTGGTGTTGGGAAAAATAATTAGTAATATTCTGTTTGGATTGTTTGTGGTAAATTGTGAAATCGTATTTGCTGTTAATTTTTGTAGTTGTGAGGTCTGAAAAGTTTATCGAATTATTGGTTTCTTTACTTTAGTTCGTGATAGGTATTGAATTTTGAAATTTAAACAATGAATGTTGATGTATTGGATAGAAGGAGGATATGAAGGGTGTACCTCAACGAATTTCAAGTTGCTAGAGCAGTGGCATTGATCAAAGTAGGGTATTCAAGGCGTCATGTAGCCCAAATGCTTAATGTGAGTCATTCAGCGGTTTCCAGAGCCTGGAATCGCTACCAAATTTACGGCATAGTAAAAAGAGCCTCTTGTCCCAACCGACAAAGGGCAACAACCCGCAGAGAAGATCGATTGTTACGACTTTGAGCATATAGGGGTCATACCGATTCTGCTAGAACACTGCAAAATCCTCTTATGGAAGCTACGGGAACGCGAATTTCGAACCAAACGATGCGAAAGCGACTTCACGAAGTACAACTCCATGCAAGACGACCTGCTAGAGCCCCTAGATTAACTCCTGCTCATCGAGGAAATCGTAGAAACTTTTGTCAAGAGCATCGTGATTGGAATTTAGAGCAGTTACAGGTGAAAAACAATTCATGTTATTCAACAATGACGGACGTGTTCGGGTATTGAGACGTCCCGGTGAACGCTACTTGGATGACTGTGTGCAAGAAATTGTTCCTTTTGGAGGTGGATCGATAATGCTATGGGCTGGTATAACTTTGGCAGAACACACGGACCTTGTGGTATTTCGGGAAGGGACTTTAACGGCTGTCAGTTACATAGGGGAGATATTGGAACCTCATGTCTTCCCATTTGCCCAAAATATGGGCGCTTGGTTCATTTTACAACAAGATAATGCCAGGCCACACGTAGCCAGGGTCGTGAGAAATTTCCTACAGGAGCACAATATTAATGTCATGAGATGGCCAGCTAATAGTCCGGATTTTAATCCTATTGAGCAGCTCTGGGATGAACTGGAAAGACGTTTGAAGGATCATCAACCCTTTCAAAATCTAAACCAAGTTGCAGATGCTCTTTTGACGATTTACGAGCAGTTATCACAACAAATAATTGGAAATTTGGTGGAAAGCATGCTCGTCGTTGTGCCGAACTTCTTACAGCCAGGGGTGGACGTAATCACTATTAATGTACATTTTTCTTAATTTTCTTCTGAAATACATTTTATTTGAATTGAAGGGGTTATATTTTTAGGAGTGATTAATTTTTGGGAAAGAAAGTTTTTGGCTTTCTACTACTCCATCTTGATACAAAAAACAAGGATGAGGGAATCTTCCAAGGAAAGGAAGGAAGTAATCAATTTTAAAATAAGTAACTCTATACATAGATGTGTAGATCATGCAAAGAAGTAACTTTCAGACACAAACTGAAAGGAAGTCCTCCTGAAACAATTCATATAAACATTGAATTACACGAAAGAAAAAATTCTTTCGAAAGAAATTCCTTGTTTCCAAATAGCATTTTGAAAACAATGTAAGTTAAATTTAATGAAGGCACCTTTAAACTATCTTATAAATATAAATGTTTGATAAAATAATACATATTTTTTTACTTATTGCATATTAAGGACATGTCTCTACATTCATTTTGAGTAATTTATAAGATTGTATTTCTGTTTCTGTGAAACAAGCTATCAAATCGTCAACACACCTACAGCAGTAAATGAATTTTTGGAAGATTGCTTGCTATTGTGAAGTTTTTCGTAGTACCAAATTTAGAAATTGGTGATTAGATTCTTCAATTGTGTCTATCATGAATTTTCATCATCCATGATCGACCTTTTGCGAATTGATAGTCGTATCTCGGAGATATTATTCACGTAGAAGCTGGAAATGATTTCAAAACGTTATCCTAGTATGTAAAACCAACGACCTTTATTGAACCGCTTCAGGGATTCAAGAAAAATGAAAGGAATCGGGATATATCTCTGCGTATAGATGTATTATACCCCGCACGCGTTTCATAGTATACGAGAATGATAAATAAGACCGAGGTATTCAATATAAGTGAAAGCGATGAAAGATTTTTCTTCATATAAAAGGAAAACGTTACCCGGGCGAAAACCTTCGATATATACAGCATCCCACTGAAATATTGAGCTCTATCCATACAATGAGAACTTTGCTCGAAGCAAGCCGTTCAGATAGGAGTACATGTATTAAAAACACGTATTGGGAGCTCTTCTCAGCTCTTGTGGGGTATTAGTCAAGCCTGAAGTGATTATATACGTGAACCACATGGTGTGGTTCAGTGAATTATTCATACAAAATTTCGACCAATGAAATTCGTATTTCGTTTCACGTTACCATGGCAAACCAGGTATTTACCGTGATTTTTTTCGCGTGGGATTAACCTAGAGCGAATTTTGGTGAAATTATTTTAGAATAGAATAGAATAGAAATTTATTTTTACTGAACAACAAACAGAATGGTTTCCGCTTACATGATGTACAGTTATTTTAAAGTTCCTTGCATATAGTATTCATTGAGTAGCACTGATACAGTTAAAATCTATATAAAATATTACAATATAAAACAGTAAATAATAAAATGGCCGTAAAATATTCAGACACATTTGAGCATTCGGAGGAGTTGTCCCTCTGTAATACTGAATATATCCAGTTCACAGTTGCTCACCATTTTGTTAACGGTTTCAAGACATTGTTGAGTAGGAAACGAATTGTTTGAGATACGAAATAGATTGTCTCTTCTTCTCAGTGTCACGTCAGGTACAATAAAATCAATAGTATAGAGAATTTCAGTTACTTTCAGTTTTCTAAAAATCACTTTCGAGGACTCACGGCGGTCTTTCAATGGTTTCTTTTTAAAATTTGTTGCATGGTAAATTCTTCTAATTGGCTGGAATACGATATAAATAAAGGCCAAACATTGTATTTTCTGAAAAAGAGTGTTCTTAATAATCATTTCTGAACTTTTTCTATAGTAAGGATTCCAAATGACACAACCGTATTCCAGCTTAGAACGAACAATGGAGTTAAAGAGCAACAAACAAGTATCGTGATTGAATTCACGGCTAGATCTCAAGAAGAAGCTCATTTTTCTATAACATTCAGATACTAAGTATTCAATGTGCCGAGAGAAACTGAACACACCAGCAAAAATGATCCCGAGATCTTTCATCTCATTGATTCTCTGTAAATTGGTGTGATTAATGAAATAGTCCTTGATAGTACGTGACTTCTTTCGTGTGAAACCATTATTTTGCATTAAGATTCGTTGAGACATAGGTCAGATACTGAAAAGTAAGTAGATAGATTATTGAAATCATCTTGAAGCATATCAGAATCTTTTTTGCTTTCTATTCTCCTAAACAGCTTGAGATCATCGGCATATAGGAGAAACTGAGAATGCCTGATATACTGAGAAACGTCCGGAGAGGTCCCAAAATCGAACCCTGCGGAACTCCCGTGGTAGCGGTGAATTTTAAGGAAGATACGTTGTTGAACTGTACGAACAGTCTATCCGTAAGCAACACATCACTCAGTATCATCACTCAGAAGTGGGTATTTATTGTTTCATACAAAAAACTGATAATTTTCAGTTACAGCTTTGTCTCGCGGGAAATCTTTCATATACAGGGAAAAAATAAAAACAACAATAAAAATTAATTGGCGCTCCGGGGCGACTTGATTGACTCCAGTGGCGTATTTGCTTTTTCAGCTGCAGGAAAATCCGGAAAAACCTGCAGCACCACATCATCTGAAGATCTTGATCTGCCAATGTCCTCTCCCTCATAAAACAAAAGGTAGGGTGTCTCCAGAGGCCCCAATAGATTCATATTTGAGAAGATACATATTTAAGTTCAATGTTCTTTCTTTATTTAGCTGCTAAATTTTAGCATAAGATACTCTCTGTTCATAATATTACCTAATGAACAAAAATTTCATTTCATTTCCTAATATTGCGTTTTTATTCAGCTTGTCCTGAGAGTAACTGGAATAGGAATTGTCAGTGGCCCATCGTGAAGTCTGAATCCACTGTTTAGCCCGACTGTTGAAAAGGTTGAACAGCCTTGTTTCAACACCTCGACGCATCTAAATATTCCATCATCCATTTTAAAGCATCATCAATAATACCAAAGCTTTCTAGTTTTCTAATAAGTAAAGAGCGGTTAACAGTTTCAAATGCCCTCTGAAGATCTAAAAAAACAGCACCTGTGATTAATTTATTATTTTGGTTTAGTTTCCACTCATCTAAAACATACTGCAGTGCTGTTTCGCAACTGTGTTTGCCCCTAAATCCTGACTGTACACTATTTAACAAACTATTTTCTTCTAAATATTCAACAAGTTGCCTATAGACTACTTTTTCCAATACTTTCTCAATAGTACAGAGCATATTGATTGGTCTAAGATCAGATGCCTTATTCGAATTAGCAACTTTAGCAATTGGTGTTATAGTTGAAATTTTTAAGATTGATGGAATGGTACTGGTTTCTATAGAAGTATTTATGACATTAATTAAGGNAAGAAACACAAGAGTAGACGTAAACAGAATAAACAAAATAAAAAGCACAGAGGAATACGAGGGCAACACTGGGGCAACTCAGATATCCCACTGTTTAACTGAAATATAATGAAAAATCAATGGAGTGTTAGACCAGGATATCTTTTCTAATCTGTTTACTATTAGAGTTATTGGAAAACTCACTACTGCACTGAAATCTGCATCTGCAATATATTTGAACAACATCATAACCTTAAAACACAAAAAATGGAAGATGCCTCACTGTTGCTCTGAGATAGCGATGTGTTACTTGAGATGTGTATCTCAAATCCTCGTGAACATGCTTCAAATACTTGTGATGCACTGTTTGGAACCTTTGGCATAGTAATTAATATAACTGGTGTTTCTTCCCAACACCAAACCGTTATTTTAACAACTCGACACGGGTTTCGATCACCAAGTGATCATCTTCAAGATGAAGATCAAACTTAACATATTAAACAAAGTTATCCTTATTTTTACCATAGATACCATTTCTGGGTACCCGCGTCCTTATGTAATAGTCAGGTAAATCTAATTATTTTAACAAGCTTCATAAAATTAAGTACACAATATATCCTTATCTACTAGTCTTAAATCAATTTTACAATGTGTCCTTATGTTGTTGTTAACTTGTCTGACTAATCTTAATGAACTGAACATACTTCGCAACAAAACCATTCCATAGACTTCAGTTCATTAAGATTAGTTAGACAAGTTGACAACAACATGCATCTAGATGCCTATGAGAGTGTAGAAATAAGAGTGTGAAATTAATTTTAGACAGGTACCTAGAACAGGTATCTATGGTGTAAATAAGGACAATATTGTATGAAATTTACTGAGGATACACTACAAAAACACACTTTTGTCTATTTTCCACGATGTTTTTTTATTGTAGACTAGTTTCGGCTATTACACCATTTTCAAAACAGTTTTGAAAAGGTGTATTAGCCGAAACCGGTCAACAATAAAGAAATGTCTTGGTTTTTGTAGTGTATCCTCAGTGAACATGAATTTCCACAAAATAAACAAGTCGTCAATCAAAGAAGTATGAAATTTAATTTAACATTCCTCTTGAAGATGATCACTTGGTGATCGAAACACGTATCGATGTGTTAAAATGACGATTTGGTGTTGGGAAAAAACTCCAGTAATATTGAAAACATCTAGCCTTTTTGTGTCAGACTTGTGTAGTGGAATCAATGATATAAGTCTAACCTCTATGCATGTTGCGTTCCCCATCACAACATCCCCTAGGCCCAAATCCCCGGTACGCCCCTGGCCCACGAATTATTCGTGGAGTGTTTTGAGAATGATTGTTCCGAACAGCCCTGGGAATGTCTTTGGGTCTTTCAATTCATACGTATAGTGAATCTCTACCCCAAAGATTAATATATCCTCATGTCAAACAACCAGAAATCAAGAAATGGGTAACGCTAACATATTTTGGAAAAAGAACAAAAATAATCGCAGGTTCCTTCAGAAAAAACAATGTGGAAGTAGCATTCAGACCACATGCCAGGTTATCTCATTTCCTTTTCAATGCCGAAGATAAGGTCGACAAATTGGAAAAGTCTGGAGTTCATAAGCTTGAGTGTCCGGAGTGTAAAGTGTTTATGTGGGACGCTGAACATGAAACCACAAGTTTCCGAATCTAAACGATACGGAAATTCTGCACTATGCAAGGAAGGATTGCAAACTCAATTATTCAGAATCCTTGGAAATTTACAAGCATAAACATTGCGGGTGCAACCTGTTAAATGATCAAATCGATTTAATTTACTCTTCGGTTTTTAAATAGGCACATCCGCATTGTGAACTGTAAATTCAGGTACTCAATCAAGTACCTGAATGGTAAATAGTGGCGAATGTAATGAATCATTGTTAGTTTATTGTATAACTTTGAGAATGTCCATATAGGACGTAACTGCAGTAACGTTAGTTACAAATAAAAGTGGTGAAAAACATAGAAATTCTCATTTCTCTTTTCATTATGATATATTATGATCTCCTACCACGTAGTAATGGCTACATCCATCAATTTATTAAAAAAAAATTCTTGTGGCGTTACAAAGTTACGACGAATTACAACATATATGAAACATTGAAAATAATACCAAAACTGATTCTGAATAGAATGAATACAGATTCGACTGATGAATTCATAATCAGTAAAACTTATCTTCTATTTCATAATTGATACTGACCAGTGTTAAAACAATCAATTTCTCGATGAAAATTTTGTTTTCCGCTGAAATGATGTAAAAACATCATATTTCCAGTGAATTAATATTATTTTTTAGAAATATTTGTTTGTGTTCGTGTCTCTGAAGGGGAGTGCAGCCCGAACACCCCTCCTTTGGGTACACTAATGTCTCAGGTACTGACAAACTTCGGGAAAGATATAAAAAGATGACACTGAATAATTAATTTCATCAAACGAAATATTCTTTTCAAGTTTTGAGAAGATGTCTCATAAATAATCATTTCCACTCTGTTGCCCAATTTTGTCTTAAGTGTGAAGTCTTGTAATATAAATGGCTTCTCTGGGTGGAGCGCATCCGAAACGTCTAATTTTCCATTACTCTGGCGCATAAATCAGCCTGAATTTGACCGACGGCATGGATTATGTCGGCTTTGAGGACCGTTGTGGTTTGTAGCTTATTCACATACACCTGCGACTCAAGAAAACCCCACAAGGAAAAGTCAAACGGAGTTAAATCGAACGATCTTGGTGGCCAGTTCACATCACCTCGTTCAGAATATACAATGTGGCATGAGCTGTATACGTAGCGCCGTCCTGCTGAAACCACATATCGTTGGTGTCCAGATCATCCAAATTGAGCCAAAAGAAGTTGGTAATCATCGACCTCTGATGTGGCGAATAGCCGCCAAACTACGACGTATCCATCACACTTTAAGTCAAGGCGTGCTGCTAACCACCAAACAGAACTGCCTTGATAGGATACGAATGCTAGTGGCTGCTAAGAAGTCACTAATGAGGCGAGCGAGAGGTATCGCGGAAAACCTTAGGTTCCGCGAGAAACCTTCTCGCTTATTCCAAGAGCCTCCAGGTGTTGTGGATGATCCGCCGACGGCTGATCAGGTGGAATCCTTCTGGAAGGATATCTATGAACACCCGCAGCAACTCAACTCAGACACTCCAGCCCTAGCGCAGTTCGAAGCTTTCAACAGAGAGCTTCGACAGCCTGAGCTCAATGAACTGCGTAACCTGATAACCCCGGATGACGTTCGAAGAGCACTTGTGAGTTCCAAAAACTTTGCTGCTCCAGGTCCAGATGGGCTGAACACTTATTGGTGGAAAAACTACCAAGCACCCACCGCCATCTGGCCAGAGTTTTCAACTCATGGCTGGACGGAGAGCAGCCGATTCCGAATTGGTTTGTCGAGGGGCGGACCGTTCTTACACCCAAAGCGGAGATTTGTCGATTCCTAAGAATTACAGACCGATTACATGCTTGAATTCGTGTTATTAGTTGTTTACAAGCATCTTATACAGACGAATGCTCACCGCAGTTGACCGAGTGTTCGAACGGATATATGAGCAGAGAGAGTCGAAGAGAGGAGTCGCTGGATGTAAAGAGAACCTACTCATCGATAGATGTGTAACGCAGGACTCGATACAATACAAGAGTAACCTCTCTATGGCCTGGATCGATTACCGTAAGGCAGATACAATTTCGCATGAGCTCATCTTGCATTTGCTCAGATGCCTTGCGGTACCCGACAAAATAGTAAGATGCATTGAACAACTGATACCACGGCGAACTCGCTTCACCATAACATCTGGTCAAGCAAGAGTCCAAACACGGTGGGTCACTTTCAGAAGGCGTGTATTTCAGGGTGATTTCCTCAGTCTCCTTCTCTTCTGCATGTCACTATTGCCATTATCCGTTGCGCTTAGAAATACTCGAGGGTAACCACTCACAAGAGGTAACAGCAGTGAAGAACTCTCTCCGCGGCAAGTATCAGCACAAACTTCGACAGATCTGGTCATCGGAACTGTCGATGACAGACAGAACAAAATTTCTGCAACAAATATGCTTGCCGTTCCAATCCTACTCTACTCGTTTGGAGTAGTGAAGTGGACTCGGGAGGAGCTGTATCAACTCGACGTAAAGACCCTAAAAATGATGCATCTTCATAGGAGTTTGCATCCCAAATCGTCCGACTCACGGTTGTACTTCCCCCGACGACAGGGAGGCCATGGACTTTTGAGTTTGGAGTGTCTACATGACAGAATGATACTGGATACAGCCTGTAAAGTCGTCAGGAGTTCGGATCCCCTTCTCTGCATAATCCGTGACCATGAGAGAGCAAGAATTGGAGCATTTCTCTTCAGGGCAGCTGCCCGAGCAGCTGATGAACTCGGTATAGTTTTCGACACTGATCGAGGTGACCACAACTCTGTCACCGAGTTGGAACCCGTTCAGCAAAAAGCTCATATAAAAGCCGCAGAGATCACCTCACTTCTGTGAAAACACAAGAATGAGCCAATGCATGGGGTCTTCTTCAACAACATTGAATACCTTGGCTTATCAAAGCGCCTGACTGGGCTGAAGTCGGAAACAGAGGGGTTCATCATGGCTTGCCAGAATGGTGTCTTCAACACCTTAGTCTACCGCATTCGCGTGATGAGTATAGAGGTTCCTGACATAAGATGCAGGGCCTGCCGCGAGGTGCCCGAGACCCTAATGCACTTGCTATCAGCATGTCCAGCATATGCGGTCTCGGCACTTTTACGGTATTGACGAGACACCGGTGTTGCCCTACGCTCCGGGGGATATTGAATCCGTTGTGGGGAACGAGAAGTGCCGAATTTATTGAAACTATTCGTTCCCCACCCTCAGGCTCATACAAGCTAATAAGCGTGATATACTCCTTCTCAACCACCAGAGCAAGACGATATTTGTCATAGAGTTTTCAGCTCTTGGCGAGACGAATATTGTCCGAAAAGAGGAGAAAAAAACGATAAAACATCCACTATGTCAAGATGGTTGTTCTGATTATTGGAGTCCTTGGTGGAATGATGTCCTCTCTACGCTCGAATCTTAAAATCATACTGGCTTGCCGCACTAAGGAAGAAATCTTAGCCGGACAGATGTAGAAGGCTGTCATTCTTGGCTCGTTGCGCTTGCTTAGGGCACATGATTCTCGAACCCAATGATCACTTACCCCACAGTGTGGGGAATGGTCATTGGTTGATAATGCTGGCGCGCCCTTCCGAATGTATGAGGGCTTCGGGGGATGGGGCCTGACCAACGCACACCACGATGAAAAAAAAATAAACACAGCACAGTTATAAAAGTCATAGTAAGATGAAAATTTCGACATTAAAATAATTTATAGCATGACTAATACAGGTTGAAAATATCATCATGGCAGTAAAGTTTATATTGCACCCATCTTTCATTCAAATACACCGTATTGTGATAAGGAATATTTTAGACTCAACAACATTCAATAATGGTCCACTCGGTTTTTATTTATTGTAACTTTCGCAGTCTATTTGATGGGTAATTACATACGTAAATCTAGACGTAGTTTCAAATTGGGGTGGGAGTAACCAGGTTCAATTCAATGCCACAAAAACCCAGGGATCGGTTTTCTCCAAGAAGATAAATGTCTCCGAACTGGATGTAATAATGTCAGGACAGACAATTCAGCTTTCTGCTTCGATAAGTTTGTTGAGGGTTCAAATGGACAGCGATATGTCTTGTCACAATCATGTCGCTGGAATTGCAAAGGCTGCTTCCCAAAAGCTTGGAACACTGTTGCGAATCAGAAAACTGTACACACCTCAGCAACTTTTGATGCTTTTTATGGCTCAGTTCAGACCTTCTTCGAAGTATTGTTCTCATGTATGGAGCTCCACCCCCAAACATACCCTAAAGTTGCTGGATTCCATCTAGAAAAGAGTCATCCGCCTGATTGGAGACGCGAACGTCATGTACAACCTTGTTAGCCTGGGAGGAAGGGGAGATTTGTTTCTTTATAATTAAAATATATTAAACAACTGTCAATTTGGCTTTCAGAAAGCAAAAGACACAAATGATGCAATCTTTTCCTTTCTTGAACATGTCTACACACATCTCAACAATGGTGAAGTCGTAGCTGCAGTATTCTGCGATTTCTCCAAAGCTTTCGATTGTGTAAATCATGAATTTCTTTTGCAAACGTTGAACTTCTATGGCTTGAGAGGAGTGTGTAATGACTAGTTCAAGTCTTACTTAAGTGATAGAAAACAGTTAGTAAGATCAGACGAAAAACTATCACACACGAAGGATATCTTATGGCGCTACCACAAGGATCAGTACTAGACCTGATTATTCTCCTTATTTATGTAAATGACCTGGTGACTCTTTCAATTCAAGGAAGTTTTATCATCTTTGCGGAAGGCACCACGCTCCTTTGGCATAGAAAAAATAATTCTAGTATGAAAGAAACACTCTCTAGTGATTTAGAAGTTGTGAAAAAATGGTGTGACGCATATTACTTGTGCTTCAATATTAAAAAAACAAACCTACTCACCTTCAGCTGTAATATTAACAATGTATACTTGAATGGACAAATTCTTGAGGATAAAAAGCAATCCAAATTCCTAGGAATCTTCATGGATAACAAATTGAAATTTGATCAATATATTTCAGCTTTCAACAAAAAATTGGCATCAGGATGTTATGCACTTCGAATAGTTTCAAATGAACTGAGTTCATCCACATCAAAAGTGGTATATCATTCCCTGATTGAGTCCCATCTGGGATATGGTGTTGCCTTCTGGGGATTTTGCAGTCAACAACTTTTTCATTCAGTGTTTGTTTTGCAAAAGCGAGCGGTTAGATACTTATGCAAGGTGGGAGTACGTGAGTCATGCAGACCATTATTTTTGAGAGAAAAAATTNCTGCTGGAAATAGACAGTCAATGGAAATATACAAAAAACGAGAATTACGTCAAGAATTATATCAAAAATTGATTAATTTGAACAACAACACATCAGTTCGTTCAATTTCAGAATAAAAATTTGCAAAAAGGTATCATTGAAGTTTTTCAATGTATTTTCATACGATAAATGAGCATCCTGTGAGAAAATTCATAGTGAAAATCAGTTGAAAAAGAAATTAAGAAAGTTGAGTATTGGTTCAATTCCTTCAAATTCAAAATAAAAATTTGCAAATAGTTATCGTTCGATTTTCCCAATTAATTTTTCTGTTGGAAATAGGCAGTCAATGGAAATACACAAAAACGAGACTTACGCAAAGAATTATATCAAAAATTGATATACTCAACAACAACAACTCAGTTCATTCAGTTTCAAACTAAAAATTTGCAAATTTGCAATTTTTCCAATATATTTTTCTGCTGGAAATGAAGTATTCAGTAAAAAAAATAAAAGTTAGAATGACAAAAATCAAGAAAATTTAACAACAATAGTCCAGATTCTTCGATTTCGAAATTAAAAGTTGTAAAGAGTTATAGTTCACTTTTCTCAATATATTATCCTGCTGGAAATGAAATAAAATGAAAATTCGAAACAGTAGCAGAAGAATGACAAAAATCAACAAATTTCGAGATAAAAAGTTGCTAAAAGTTATAATTCAGTTTTCCAAATATATTATCCTGCTGAAAATAACGTATCCAGAAAAAAGATATAAATTAGAAACAGTAGGAGAAGAATGACAAAAATCAAGAAAATTCAACAACAATTTCGTAATAAAAAGTTGCAAAAAGTTGTTCAGTTCTCCCAATACCTTTTTCTGCTGGAAATGAAGCAACCAGTAAACAATTTAAATAACAAACAAATCGACAACATTAAAGAAACGAGTGAACCGCGAAGTAACAATATCCAAAAAAAGATCGAATTGTTTACCTGGCAGCATGGCAACAAAGAGAAAGGCAAACACCACCGACGGCACCATTCGGACGTTCCTCACCATCCTAGCACGAGTGAAAGATCATGACTTCCTTGAAGAACCTCCAGACTTGGCCGTCATGCCCCAGGAGGTGATGCGGACCGATCGCGTATCGTCTTCAAAACACGCCTCGACACTAGCTCAGCATTGCTGTTCTGGCCATTTTACGGGAGCATGATACTTGCTACTGCTGCTCCTGCTCAACCTCACTCATCTGGATGCAGAGTCGGTTCAGGATCGATAGGGATACGTTTGCGCGCGCTAGAGAAGTATTCTTCTCCCGGGTTCTTCTGCTATCACAGAGGCGTGCTTTATTAACGGCCGCACGAGGTATTGGTTTGAACGGCGTTTATGGACCGAAAGATACATTCCACGAGGTACAGCCCCTCCGCATGGTCGTTAACCAGCGGTCATACACTTCGGAAATATTGGCGGGACAGATCTGTGCATCGTGCAATGATGTGAGTCGCGTAATTTCGCTGTTGTCCAGTCGGTTTAGACATCGGAGAGTACAAAAATTCGCACCCAGCTCAAAGTTGGTAGGATTTCATCAGTTTGGACTTCTATTGTGTAATATGATTCTACTATGATTAGAAATCTATGAAAGAACAATTGAAACCTGTAATGAAAATACAATAAAAAATTTAATTAATTGAGTGCACGGGTTGGGTCTGACATACACAGCCTATTACGTTTGAGCGCTCCCCTCTTGAACTCGGCTCATATGATTGCCGTCTTCTACAGTACCTTCCTATCTTCAGCAGACCTTAATATCCTGAGAAGTTTGTTTCGCTTGGACTTTTACTTCCCGCTAATTCAGACCATCGGTGTATATCAGACAGAACCCGTGCCTTCATGGTAAGATTTTTTTCAAACTCATTTCGATGAAATGTATTGAAACGCTTATTTCACAGCTTTCATGATGAATGATCCCTACTAAAGAGAGATACGAGAGTTGCAATCTATGTTTGATGAAGTGTTGACTGACGAAGAAGTCAAATCTGATGATGATTCTGAGACGGATGATATGGAGATGTTGGAGGATAGAACAAACATTATAAGTACTCATGAAACAGATTCAGAACAGGAGCTGAGTATGGATGATGAAGAGGAAGAAATGATTGTAGATATGGATCAACGTCGTGGTATACATCGTCACCTGTCTTATTATGGAAAAACTGGTTTTCAATGGAATAAGTGCTGCTTTCCAAAGAATGTTCGAACTAGGCAACATAATCTGATAAAAAAGCTGCCAGGTGTTATTGGCGTTGCAAAAAACTCAAAAACTGCAATGGAAACTTGGAAGCTATTTTCTTCGGATAACATAGTACAGAAAATAGTTGAATATACCAATCAGTTCATTGAAAAAGTAGCTCATTCATATAAAGATAAATACGACGTACGTTACACAGATATAACGGAAATCAAAGCACTAATCGGCCTGTTATATTTAGCTGGTGTCCATAAAGGAGGTCGAACCACTATTTACGAATTATGGGCAACAGATGGTACTGGTCTGGAGATATTCCCAGCAGTTATGGCTAAAAGAAGATTCCGCTTTTTGATAAGATGGTTACACTTTGATGATGTCGATACACGTGAAGAGAGGAAAAAAACCGACAATCTTGCACCTATTAGGGAATTGTTTGAGGAAGTAAATGGAAAATTCAGAAATCATTACTCGCCAGGAGAATACGTCACGATTGATGAAATGCTATTAGCCTTCCGTGGCCGATGTGCCTTCCGAATGTACATACCTAATAAACCTGCAAGATATGGAATAAAAATATATTCGCTTGTAGATGCTAGGATGTATTATACGTTCAACATGGAAGTGTATACAGGAACCCAACCAGCTGGACCATACCAAGTGAGCAATAAATCTCTTGATGTTGTTGTCAGAATGACAGAGCCCATCCNTATACAAATTATTTTGTCTACAAACGTTGTTGAATTTAATTTTTTATTTTTATATTTCATCTATCAGATATGTGAACTTAGTTTTGCTCAAATTGTATTTTTAGGTATTTGTGTTTTTGAATAATTGTTTCTTTCCTTTTTTTCTCTGAAGTGCTATAGATACCAGATTTTTCAACAAGCTTTGTCAATAAGATTGTATTTTCTTGGACAATAAAGTATATGACTATCTATCTATCTATCTATCTATCTATCTATCTATCTATCTTCTATAGATACTTTAACGGAAGGTGTTCAAGTGTCTTGGCATATTTCATTCCTCCAAGAGCGGTGCAGATCAGAAATACGCGACGGACTGCTCTCATCGTTTTGAAGTTGAACACAGTACACCTCAAAGTTCACTATTTAAGAACTCTTCCACCTGAAAAACTGCGTTTATGTGGAATAAACTTCCTGAGAACGTTTTTCCAAATGGATTCAATCTCCAGCGATTCAAATTCGATGTGAATCGCTACTTTCGCACAGGCACTGCTCTAAGAGCGCCTTAAGAATTTTCTGTAGTGATTGTGTTTTGTCCATAAAACAATTGAAGCACGTTCTTTCATCGCATAGTGGCCAACCGACTACCATCTTCTCAAGCAACTATCTCACCGGAAGAACCAATCAAGACAAGGCAAATACGGCCTTCGTCTACTTCATCGAATCCCGAGGACGCAATGTTTATGCTGGTGTTACATTGGCAAAAGTGCCTATTGCCTAAGCCAGGGGTCTCCAAACTACGGCCCGCGGGCCAAATTCGGCCCGCCAGTGTCATCAATCCGGCCCGCGACAGCCAATGATTTACTGTCATCAATCCGGCCCGCGACAGCCAATGATTTACTGTCATCAATCTGGCCCGCGACAGCCAATGATTACCTAATTGTTGTTACTATTGCTGTGATAAGTTGAAGAAGAAAACACAGAATGATAATTACTTGGTTCTATTTACTTGCAAGGTAAAACTTAACTTAAGTATCTAAGTTTAAGCATATTAATAACTAACAAATAATTGAAATGAATCACAGTAAACTAACTAACAAATAATTGAAATGAATCACAGTAAAACAAAAACACTAATGAGATTTATGTAATTGTGATTTTCCACCGACAATACTTTGTAGTTGTGGATCAATTTTACTTGTACCAATTATCAAAAGA
>NW_019289919.1:51324-92484 GCF_000500325.1 Leptinotarsa decemlineata
AGGTCACGCACTTTGCGACTATCCTAGTCTAGAAATATAGTTAAGGGCAGAAATTGGCCCTTGAAACAAACTGAAAAAATCATTATGGCCCGAAGGCTTTAAAGCTTGGAGGCCCCTGGCCTAAGCAAAGATATTATGAACCTTTTCAGAAGAGTTTTCATTAGTATTTGCAAATTTATTTCTTCTTTTCATGGAAATTTAATATTCTGTATATCCATTATAGGAGAAGTAGATTGTCAATGAGCTTCAGACATGTTTCAATATATCAAAAATCGACTATATCGAGATCTGCGAAGTAATCAACATTTTTCACTTCATTGCTCAGATATCCGTACACGAGACGTAAGTAATTAAAAAACTTCGTTCTTTGCTACATCGGTTGTAAACAACAAATTGAAACAATCATAAAAATGCGTTTCAACTGATTGATAGTAGTTATTTGTTTGCCATCGAAAATTTCAACAACCTCTTGATTCATTTATCACGATATATTTCCTGACAAATGAAAAATATAACAACTAGGAACATTTCCAAATTTTCATTTGTTTATGTGATAATGAAAACCACAAAACACATGAAATGCAATAACTTCGTCGGAATACTGATTTTTAATTAAATACAAACCGATTCACAGGACATTTTGTTATCCAAAAATTCTGTACAGTTGACCTACTTTATGCGAATATGCCTCAGTTATGAAACGGTATCATTTTGTATGTAGCTGGGAGAACAACTAATTTGGAATCTAGATAAAATACTAATATATGTGACTGATGACTTGTTTATTTTATGGTAATTCATGATCACTTTAATGAAATTAATAAAAACATTTTTGTCTAATTACCACTNAAACGTCATCTTTCTTGACAACCATTAAAAATGTCACTTTCAGTGAGTTGTACAAAAAAGTTATCATTCTAGTTTCTCATAGTATTTTCTTTTTTGATGAAAAAACTGCAAATTATAAACATTCAGAATATTTGAAAAAAAAATGAAAGATTATGGAATGGAAATTTTGGTAGGAGATGAACATCAACAAAATTGAATGATATCCTAGCTTTCAAGTATAATTACTTCAAAAATGAAAATATGTAGAATAGTTTATTCGAACTGCTCAATATATTTTTGTGCTAGAAATTATGAATTTAGTAAAGTAATTGAAAAATGAAATTCAGTTGAACAAAAATGTCAAAAATGAACGAAGTTGAACAATATTTAATTTTCCTTCATTTCAAAACAGGAACTGACAAAAAGTTAGTATTGGATTTTCCTAATATATTTTTCTGCTGTAAATAGCCAATCGATGGAAATATATAAAAACGAGAATCACCTGAAAAATTATATTGAAAATCAACAAATTTGAATAACAACAGTTCAGTTCATTCAATAAAAATTTGCGAAAAGGTATCATTGAAGTTTTCCAATATATTTCCATACGAGAAATGAGTAACTATGAAAAAATTTCCAATGAGAATCCGTTGAAGAAGAAATCAACAAACTTGAACATCAATTCAATGCCTTTAAAATCAAAATAAAAATTTGCAAAAAGTTATCATCAATTTTCCCAATATATAGAAATAGGCAATCAATGGAAATATACAAAAACAAGAATCATGTGAATATTCATATCAAAAATCAACAAATTTGAACAACAGTTCAGTTCATTCAAGTTCAAAATAAAAATTTGCAGAAAGGCATTATTGAAATTTGCCAATATATTTCCATGCGAGAAAAAAATGCAGTGAGAATCAGTTGAAGAAGAAATTGACAAAGTTGAGCATCATTTCAATTTCTCCCAATTCCAAATGCAAGTTTGCAAATAGTTATCATGCAATGTTCTCAATATAATTTTCTGCTGGAAATAGACAGTCAATGGAAATATACAAAAAACGAGAATTACGTCAAGAATTATATCAAAAATTGATTAATTTGAACAACAACACATCAGTTCGTTCAATTTCAGAATAAAAATTTGCAAAAAGGTATCATTGAAGTTTTTCAATGTATTTTCATACGATAAATGAGCATCCTGTGAGAAAATTCATAGTGAAAATCAGTTGAAAAAGAAATTAAGAAAGTTGAGTATTGGTTCAATTCCTTCAAATTCAAAATAAAAATTTGCAAATAGTTATCGTTCGATTTTCCCAATTAATTTTTCTGTTGGAAATAGGCAGTCAATGGAAATACACAAAAACGAGACTTACGCAAAGAATTATATCAAAAATTGATATACTCAACAACAACAACTCAGTTCATTCAGTTTCAAACTAAAAATTTGCAAATTTGCAATTTAAAAGAGTTTATCCAATTTAACTATCTCATTTGTTATAGTACAAATTTATAATGTTGATCTCCTCATGATATGTTTCGCATTCATTTCATTCCAGTGAAAATTATGATACCTACATAAGTATGTCCTTTTTTTGGAAAAAATCTACTTACTTGAATAAAGTTGGGAAAATCAATTCGAAAATCACCTCATAATGGGTTTTTTATGTATCCAACTATTGAATCTAATTCTGTACAGAGGTTTGTTCATTTGAAAAAAACACATTTCAATATACAGTGTGTCTCACTCCTCGTGGGAACACCCCCGTTTCTTCCGCAATAATCAAGGTAGAACGATGAAAGTCTCAGGACTGATGTAAACGCTTAAAATCCACCTACCACCTGAATGGGGTTGGCCAAAGTGATATACACTCTCCGCCACTCGATCAAACTGGAAAATCAAACTGTTTGATCTGCCTCTTGAAGATGATCACTTGGTGATCAAAATGCGTGTCGAGGTATTAAAATAACGGTTTGGTGTTGGGAAAAAATCCAGTGATATTCAAAAAACATTATCACGGAAATATTTCCAAAAAAAAACACCGAAAGAATATTAAGAAGCATTGACTTCCCCACACAAATATCTTCGAAAGAGTATTTTCATGTCAACTAATAGCAAAGGAACTGAATCTGTTTTGTTACCGATCGCTGAGTTCAAAGTTTCGCACGAGAATGGCTCATTGTATTATCCAATACATTAATTAGATATAGGACGTTATCAAAGTTCGATATAGTCGGTTTCAGGGCCTCGTACGATGTGACAAGATTAATGGATTGATATCGATGGAGCAGAGAGGATTTCGATATTGTAATTCAGGATTAGGATTTTACGATGTGCCAATATCGCACGGACGTAAGTAGGCTTTATATTTGAGGATGAAACCACTGTGCAAACCTATCGAATTATGAGGGCCGTTTGCGTATCTTGGGTGGTTTTTCTGTGGAAACTTTTACATAAATAATGACTAAGGTCGGAAATAATTTCAATAAAATTTCAAGATTTTTTTTTCAAGATTTTCAGGATTTTATTTATAGGTCATCATTTTTACAGTTTTTACAGTTCATATATACAGTTATATTACCCTCAGTGTGAGGATGGATGCACCTAAGTAACTAAAGTACTTGTGTTGCGCTTTCCATCTACCACTCAGGGTATTCAATTATGTATATGTCATTAACTGTCTTATATCTATTATACATTTCCATACATTTCCATTAATTAATTTACACAATTGATGAACATTGGGAATGATGAAGAGCTTGCTAAACATCGTTTATGTTTAGCAGAATAAATCGAGAAGTTCGGTATTGATCATAATGACTGTTTTGATTGATTTTTTGAATGTATTGAGATTGGAACTGTTTCTTATGTTAACTGGCAGAAGATTGAATAATTTTGGATCGTGATAGAAAATACATCTCTGTGTGTGGCTTTTATCAAATGTTGGTATGTTTATGGAAGAACTAGTAACGAATCTTATTTGTTTTTCTTTGTTTGTTGATTGAAGTGTAAGTTTGTTCGTGTACAAGCAAGTTAAACATTGGTGGATATAGAGTTCTCTCGTTTTCAGTAACTGCGTTTCCTTATACAGACATTCGATAGAGTATAGTTAAGGTTTTTTCAATAACATTTTCAAGATTGTATTTTGAGATATTTGGAGGGTATTGAGAGAATTGTTAAATGTACCACCCCAGGCAGCAATACAGTATCTTATTACAGATTCTGCTAAAAACTGGTATATGAAAATAAGGGACAACTACCATTTCTTGACGTTTTGGTAATGAGGAGCCAATATGGAGGGTTAAATCATAAGTTCATATTATGTAGTTAAATGTCAATGTGTTCAGATAATTATTGAAAGTTCCGCCATTTTGTAGTAGTTCCGCCATTTAATTTTTTTTCCTAGATGGCGCCCAGTCGCCATCTTGAAAGTTTCATCTGTCAATTTCACTTCAAAATAAAGTATTCATACATTAGATAATTCCGTTATCCCAAATTTAATTTTTTTTCAGTTGACCCGTTCAAAAAATGAAAGGGATGGAGGACATAAAAGAATTATAATATCATCACATCATTTCTATATCATCACTATAATATCATCACATCAATTATATATATCACCACAAATGTGGTTTTACATTTATATTTCAGTGAAACTCTTGAATTTCAGAGTGTTATAATATTTGTATTAAAACTGAGTGTGGAACTTGAAATGTTCCGCAATATATTCCAACTTTCACCTCATAAAATTTGACCTCCGATTCCAAAATATCGAAAACGAAGGCAAGGTCTAATGCCGACACCAATTTCATCCATCCCCGCTGTTACACTTGCTTTAAATCACAATCAAAAACTCCGGAGTTATCACCTACTTTCCTTAATGGGGAACGTTACCGAAAAGTTTCCCAAAAATTTCACAGATGCTTCACGGAGAACTGAAATGAAAACGGCGATATCAAATATTCAAATATCAGGCACGTCCTGCGGAACAAATGGGATCATAAGTATATGAGAATCCAGAAAGTGTATAAATATAGAAAATTTTGATTGATGTAACTAGTTTTCGTTTCTTCATGGCTATACTCAAACTGAACGTTTTATCTTCTTCTTTGTTCTTTCATACGGTTAGGTCGCCGTAGTGAATTTGTTGATGCTTCATTATTTAGGATTTTGGCAGGTATTTGTCCTCTTTCATCCGGATGTCTCATTGAATTTGCCTGTACTTGGTCAGGTAATATTCTTTGTGATGTCTGATGTAACCCAAGCACAGGCAAATTTAATGAGACATCCGGATGAAAGAGGAGGACAAATATCTGCCAAAACCCTAATCAATGAAGCATCAACAAATTCATTATGGCGATCTAACCGTATAAAAGAACAAACAAGAAGATAAAACGTTCAGTTTGAGTATAGCCATGAAGATGATAGCACAGTCTGCTATCGAAAGCGCTCGCATATAATAATTTTTTTAACTGCTGTAAATCTCTACTTTTCAAATTCCTGTAGAATTATATTGTAAATTTCATAACCCATATGCAGCAGTCATCACTCCTGTTACCACCATAAAATATAAACACCCCAGTACTTAGAGCGTGTCTACTGGAAAATTATATTATATTCTTCAAGCTCTCACGTATATGCGAATGACAGATTACCTGAAATAATTACAATAACCGACTCTCTGAGCTCCATCCAGTCCATACGAAAAATATATACTCATCACCCTATCGTTAAACTTATCAAATGTGAGCTCTTTCACGTACACAACAAAGACAAAAGCAGGAAGCTATAGTATAGGTTCCATCCCATATCGGCATTAGTGGGAACAATAAAGCCCATCAAAGAGCGAAAGAAGCTGAGCTAAAAGCAGATGCCGTGGCAGAGACGAGAAACACACCCAGCGACCTCAAAGTGACTAATTCATATTATTTCCGATATGTATCCATACCTACAAAATTTGTATGGAACCGACGTCCAACTATGAAGTTATTATCATTTATCTCTACATAAAGTTTCAAATGTATTCAAATAACCAAAAATTATCTCCAGAGATAATGAAAACTGGAAATATCCAATTTTTCATTAAAAAACATGAAGTTGCGCCACTGATAATGGCTCCAATGTAAATCAGTTCTCACCCAGTTCAAACGTTTCCGTCTGTGGTCGGTGTCAACAAAACGCTTCTACATGATACCACTACGAAGACGCTGGCGAATCGTACGGCTTGACAAATTACTCCCATGCGTTCTGCAAAAAGGTTTTCCATAGCCTTTTGCAGTTTAAAAGGGATTCCTGTGTGCAAATTGCAACAGGTATCGATCTTGACGTTCTGTGCATTTCGTGAACACGGCCACGTTCAGTGAACCTCAAGATTACTCTGGGGACCATGCTCTGAATAAAATCTAGGTCTCTAGTTATACGCCACTGACTCCAACCCCGCTCATGCCAAGTCACAATTCTCTTGCGATCTGGAACATTAATATTAGACAAGAGTTTGAGAACTCAACTTCGATATTTTGTAAAATTCGCAATTTGTTATTGAAGATTAAGGTACTTGTACTTACTTTATTAAAACCTATTCATGAAATGTCCGTCTTATGCACTAATTCTGTAGGTGGCTGTATATTTTAAAAGAAGAAGAAATAAATATACTGCAGAGTCAACTTCATAAATATGTGAGCTGATGGCAGTTTCGTATTTACTTTTTTTTCATTATTCTAGCTAAGCTTTCAACAAAGAACTTACGTATTTAGTAAATGCAGTATTCACTTTATTTTTTTGAAAAATCGCAGGTGAAACAATAATTCCTCACATAAAAATGAAAAATAAAGATCACAACACTTAAATGGAAATAAAAAACTGGCTAATCGAATGTAGGTAGCCCGCGAAATTTGAACATTCACCTCATTTTTTGAACAGTGCACTAATAACTGAATCTAACAGTACGGAATTTAACAGTACTCTAAAATTAACGTGAGAATTTGATAAGTTTGTCAAATTCTCATTGAATTCTGACTTCAAACTAAAAATTTCATTAATTTTCGACAATGAACTCGAAATTTTGTGATTTAAAAAAAAATCATTTGGACCATTGTAAATTTGCTAACCAATTTCCTCATTCTGAACCAAACATTCTATTCTTTTGCTTTTTATGATAAGCTGTTCACTTTTTAAAGGCATATTACACTGGATATCCGAACATTTTTTTTTTAATCTACTAAGGTTAACTGGATCCATAGGTCAAGCTTCGCTTTTTTTTAGTTATTGAGCATGGCATGTGAAGATGCAGCACCTTTTGGATATATTTGTCGTTATGAAGGGTTGACTTTGACATTTCTTTAAAAAAGTTGCGATAGATAAGTGTAAACGAATATTTGGACTACGGTCACTATGATTCCCTATTGCAATAATCAATGTTTTCCATGAGTTTGACGTTCGAATTATTCAACCTAGATGTCGCATCCATTGAACGCCGAAAACGTCAAGGAGAGAAACAGAAAACTGGACATCTCAGATATACTGCACCCTCTGTTGGACTACTGGACTACTGACCGAATAGAAATCTACGCTTACCAATGACCTTGAAAAATAGATGGCATATTCTTCATACTCAAAAGAAAAAACCATCCAGTGATAAATTTATTATTACTGTTGTTTGAAAAGAAATGGGATATTAAGTTTATTCATTAATTTATTTTGTCTTTCATCACTCTGTGTTTTTTATAGTTTGCATTAATGATTTGCGAAATTCGTTTTGACACATTGTATGGACGCATGATTTTTGACAATAATTTAAATCCCAGAGTATCGATATATCGTTTTATGAAATATTGAAGATGTTTGGTGGGTAGGAAGAATACAGATGATAACAACAAATTTCATAGCGTTCAAATATTGACAAATATGTCTCTTACAGAAACGACGTAGAACGACAGACCACAAGACAACATTGTCATGTCCACAGAAGAATGCGCAAAACATTAACATTGAGAAGTAAAAAATTGACCAAATATAATGTCAATTAAAATTATGTTGCTTCAAACGAAATGTGCGAAAGCAATATTATAACTTATTAGTGATATTGTTAATGTTGATACTAATGGTAATTTAGGCTGCATGTGTCAGGCATCATGTTAGCCAACTTTGAAAACACTCAAATTGAATCGGGGAATTCAACTTCTTAACGTCAAAATATTGTTTTTTTTTCTTTCTCAAAATAAATTCAGTTACAATCAAGAAGGATTCCTGATTTCAACTACAAATTGTAAATTGCAGGTTTATTCAATGAACTGTTTAAAAATGTGTCTTGGCAACACTGACTCTTAAAAACAAACTCATGGATTAAAATATTGGTGGTGTGGAATGCCAGGAATGTGGAATTGAGAGAGGAATTAGGACTTGTTGAATTTGGTTATCTACACTAGATAGTAAAAAGTAAAATAAAATTTAAATATATATCCGGTTGGCAAATATGGACGATAAGTAAATATGCAAATCAAAGATGAGTAGTGTAAATCATACTTTTCTTGTAGGTTGAAACCCAAATCATCATTGCAACCTGCTGCAGGTGATTCTGAACTTTCCTGTAGTAGTAACAGTTCTCCAAAAAAAACGGTAAGTGTACTAGTCTTCGTCATCTTGTTTCAATGAGTACAGATTAGTTATTGAACCTGTGAAAACCCTTAAAAAAAAAACGCTCCCACATTAGTGTTATAAAATATTATAGACCACATTTACAGGGTATCTTAAAGGAAGATTTCCAACAATCCATGTCACTAGACCCAACATTATAATGCCTGTGTAACAGCTTTTTCCGTCAAAAAGTATTACGCTAAACTTTTTGGGAAGAGGATTGGCATTTTTTAATCAAATTTATTGAGTCCTGTAAACATCCACTTTATGGGGTATAATAATTTTGTTATATGAAAAGACTAATGTGTAAAATTGTTTTTTTAAATGATGCCCAATTAAAAAAAACACCTCACTGCTTGACTTGATGAAAAAGGGTAAGTGATGAATGAAATTCGATGAGAGAAGATTTAGGTTCATCAAATACTTTTCTATTCAGTAAAACCTGAGCTAAAATGGCTATTAAAAAACTTAACATATTCAAACACGTTTTAGAACATAAAAATGTTGTTTTTTGGTGATCATCTTCCTCTTGAAGATGATCACTTGTTGATCGAAACACGTTAAAATAACGGTTTGATTTGGGGAAAAAACTCCATTAATATTCATTACCACACCAAACGTTTCAAACAGTGCATCACAAGTAAGTCAGATGTTTTGAGTTAGCAACGATTCAAGTTAGAGACAAGTTTTATAAAGTAGAGGTGTAATTTTGCTTGATCCATGTACAAACTTCCCAGCGGTGGATGTTAAAACCCTGGTTGTTATAACAATGGATGTTATATGATCTTAGAAACGTGGTCATACACAAAACAAACTGGTGATTAATCAATTGTATGAGGAACAAACAACAAGATAGATGATAGAGCGAAATCGAGTCCTGATGAATTCGATAAGGTTTTTTGAGATAGTCACAAAGCATTTAGCAATTGATTTCTTTGAAGATATGCCTAAATCAAAAAATTCATTATGCTCTCTTCTCATTACATCACACAAACATGAATTTTTATTTATAAATCATCCAAATTTGATTCAATTTACTTTTCACAGGTGAGGTTTTGATGAATTGAAACCTAGTTTTGACAAATAAGTTCTCTCTTAATTGCTTTCGCATTTTGTTCCTTTTGGAGTTTGGATAAACAGAGATTCGATAGAAGCACATGTGTGTTCCACTTCATTTTAACTTGTCATTCCATGCCTGTATTGATATTGGTTGAAAAAAAAGTATTTTTTTCCTATTCTGAATGTTTAAATGAAAAGCAAGGTCAAATTTCAACTGTGAGTAAACCAATAGGTAAGATGAATCCAACGTACCGTAAAGTTGTGTGTCACTTGAAAATATTTGTATTATTCATGGTCATATTCTTCGCCAAATTCATAATCATAGCTTGGGTTATCAGTATTTAATAAGAAAACATTTACAAGACTGGAATTACAACACAATAGCATAATAATTCACCTGTCACTAGTCCCAACAATATATTCTCCTGGATTTCACATAAACATAAATATTCAAATATCAGTGTTCACCTCAAACATTTTTCTTAGGAAACATTCCTAGCAGCAAAGATAGCAGCGGAAGCAGCTTTAACGCTCACCTTGAGAGTTTCGAAAGGTGAACTGAAGAATGGCTTGGCATTGATTCGACCTCCTGGACATCATGCTATGACTAACGAATTCTGTGGGTATTGCTATTTTAATAATGTTGCTCTTGCTGCTCAAGAAGCTATCGATCAAGGATTCGCGAAGAAAGTACTTATTGTGGATTATGATGTTCACCACGGCCAAGGGACACAACGCATGTTCTACAATAGAAACGAGTGAGTTTGGAATTCTCTCATTTTAGCCTTTGCAATGCTTGTATGTTTTTGTGGGTTGAATCTTGCAATTAATTTTGAAAAACTCATCCTCAACCGATTGAACTGAAATTTTGAATGACAGTGCATAGTTAGATAAGTAACGCCACTTTTCATCCAACATAAAAAGGCTTTTTTGTAAAATGGGTAAATGACATGACAAGATCGATTCACTTTCTTCTTTCTGGAGCACGTTAGTAAGAGTTTGTACTTGAAAATGTTTTTACTATTAATTCATTTCATAACTCTAATACTATTAATATTAACTGAAATTATTGTACGCAGATGATATGTAGATTTTTGGGATAATCCATGACAAAAGGTGAATGGCATGAGAGGAATTTATTTTTGGAATTTGAAAACTGTTCATGTGTTCTTTCATGTGTGCTTTAAATGTTCTTCCAGATTGACCAATCTAAAACTTCATACATGATCCACATATCATTTTTTATGTACCGGCTGCCACTGTAGAGTATTCAACATAGATTCAATAGGGGTATACTGGTTGCATCTCAAAATGATTCTCATACCTCAATTTTGTGGTTTCTGCCGCTGTCCCATTTGATTATGCAGTTGTAACATGTTAGTCTAGCAAAGGTTGATAAAGATTTTGAAATTCTATAGAAAAAATACATTTTCTCACATATCTTTCTAATGGTATATTTGGCATGCTTATTCAAATTTAATTGATGGTCTATAATGAATCCTAGGTACTTAATTTCATTTACAATCGTGAGTTGATTATTGAATATGCTGATATTAACGTCGTTAGTATCAATCTTTCTTTGATTCGAATTTGTTGTAACAATCATATTCACTTGTAGATATAATTCAATGTTCTTTAAAGATATATTGATATTTTGTACAGCTTCTTTTGAATCACAGTTTTCCGTATATACAAGGGTATCATCAGCATATAAATTAATATGGTGTGAACTAGGTACATAGTTGATATCATTTATATAAATAATGAATAGCAGTGGTCCCAAAACACTACCTTGTGGTACACCTATGTCATTTATAATTTGATCTAACATTACATCACAAATTTTAGTCCTTGACTTCTTTGCTCAAGATAACTATCTACCAGTTTGAAGCGTTTCCAGTTACACCATAATACTTCAGTTTATTGATTGAAGTTTTCCTATTAATTGTTTGAAAAGCACGCTTGAAATCTAGAAATATAGCAACAATATATTCTTTCTTATCAATACTTTTTGTTCCACTCTGTGACTGTTAGTTGTAATGCTGTTTCGCATGAGTGATTCTTACAAAAACCAGACTGATTTTCGATGAATAAATTATTTTCATTAAAGTATATAACTAGTTGTTCATATACTGCCAGTTCCAGTACTTTTTCAAGCGTTGGAAGACTGTTTATTGGACGAAAATTACTTGCATCACTTGTATTATTTATTTTCGGAATTAGAGTCACTGTACTAACTTTGTAGTGGTTTGGAAACAGTCCCGTGTAATATGCTTTATTGTCTAAGGAAGTACATTCTTATTGACAAAGATTGTGAAATATTATTAAACTCCAGCATATAACATCAAGGTAGAAAAAACACTAAACTGTTCAAAGTATACTCACAACGAATAAAAAAAATAGAAAACATTTATAGATTTCCACTGGAAACATAATGAGTACGATAGGTTAAATTCTGTAGATGGAAGATGTCAGTAAAATGAATCTTGGTATTATTCATCCAGGGTACAATGGGGCTTCTCAACCATGAGTATTTTTACATCTCTTAAGAACCTAGATTCGTTTAGAATCTTTTACAAGGCCAAAGAGTGACTTTTTTGGGATGCATTGGTCGCTCTTGGGTCTCATGTGGATTGGTATCGTCCCAAAATCAAAAATGTTGTTTGTTCAAGTACCCATTCATCCAGAAATAGACCTCAACTCTGAAGATGATTTTTCAATGGAAATTAGGGCGATGTTTTTGACAGATCTTGCTTTTCGTCGACGTACGGGTGTTGATCGACCTTTTACTGAATCAGTGGAGTTAAATGTATACAAACAGATGTGTGAGAATCATAAGTGCTGATTTATTTTTTTGTTTATTTTCAGCGTACTTTATTTTTCAATACATCGATATGAGCATGGCCAATTTTGGCCCAATTTAAGAGAGAGTGATGCAGACTACATAGGAGAAGGTGTGGGGAAAGGTTATAACGTAAATGTTCCATTGAATGCAACTGGATTGGGTGATACGGAGTATCTGGCAATTGTCCTTAATATCCTGCTGCCAATAGCTTATAAGGTAACTCATTTAACTATATTTTATAATTTAAAATGTATCAGTATTCAGAGATACACGAAAGGCTATAACAGATTAATATCGACAAACACAGTTTGTCTCACCGAGATCTCACCCAATATTAAAGAATGTAAACCCTCATGACCGAAGATAACTGTGTGAAAGCTATTTTCCGGGGCTTTTGGCCGTGGTATGCAAGTTTTTATGCCTTACGATTCGTCTACTACTGTGGTAGACATTATCAAAGGGGAGTATTCATTCTAGTATTCACAGTAATGGCGTGTGTTTGTTTTTTAACCTTATATTGTTTCAACATTACACTTACAGAAAAATTACGGAACTAAATGTACTTTTATAAAGCACATTTCAGTAATATTTCAAAAAAAGTCTCCAAAATTAAATTACCTTTTGCTTATAAATATTTGTTTCCCAAACCTACTGAAACTTTTTTTTGTTATATTTTAGTTCAATCCCGACCTTATCCTGATATCTGCAGGATTTGATGCGGCTTTAGGATGTCCTGAGGTAACTATAAACTTTTTTTTTCTTTTCTAGTTCAACCCCGACCTTGTGATTGTGTCTGCTGGCTATGACGCTTGCTTGGGTGATGAAAAGGTTAGATAACATTCCAAAAAAATAATGTTACTCAAATAGTATTTGATAATGCCTCTCACCAACAAACTAAACACGCTAAACAGCTAAAATTGTGAACATATGTTCGAGACAAGGGTACCAACATGAAAATATAAAACAAATCGCTAATCGAATATACTCAGCCCGCGAAATTTGAACATTCATCTTCATTTTTTGAACAGTCCACTTACGCTGGTGAACCTAACAATAACATTGCTCTTTTCTTGAAAAGGACAGGCTTGGACGTGGCTTGAGCAAATTCAATTCAGTGTCAGATAGATTTTGAGTATAAGAGTTGACTTGCCATCCTTGCCCAAAACTTTATATTGGTCAAACGGGGAGAACTTTTTCCCAAAGAATAAAAGAACATAGGAGCAGTTTCTTGAATTTGAACCAATTCAGACCAATTCCACATTTGCCAACCGTTTTTTAGCAGAATTACATGAGTTCAATGACTATGGCCTGTTACATTCAGAAGAGAAAGATTTAAAACTCAATCTTTTAGAATGTTCAGAAATAAATAGATTTGAGAATTCTGAAAATTCACTGGATGACCGGATAGATTATAATTCTTCTCCTCTTCTGAATCTGTTTTCTATTGTGGAAATTGGTAGTTAGTTTATTACATGTTCATTTGAGGAGTTGATGAAATTTCCTTTTAGGTTGTCCATTGGTAAAATTTTCTTTTATGTTTGAAAATTTTCAATTAGTTTATACTTAAACTCAAGGAAACTTATTAGTCATTGAGTAGCCATAAGAATCAAATTTTATTACTGTAAACTGTTGAATTAAAATCTCACAATACAGTGTTACTCAAATGAGTATATGCATTACTTATAATGATGTGCTTATGAAAAAAACCTTGAATCAAGTTATGAAAATATATTCCAAATCTATCACAAGAAGCCATAGAAAAACGTGTTGGTTAATTTCTATTCTTACATTTTCAGGGAGAAATGATGGTTACTCCACACTTTTATGGAAACTTGATAACACTCCTTTCTGGATTAGCAGATGGAAAAATTGTAGTTTGTCTGGAAGGGGGTTACTTTCCGGAATCTCTCGCAGAGGGAGTAGTATGGACTCTGAAGTCCCTTCTCGGAGATAATTGTTACCCAATAGATATTCCGTCGGGCACAGAAATACATCCAGCCGTCGTTGATGTCATCAACAACTTGAAATTTTTCCTGCGGGATTATTGGGACTGCTTCAAGTTGGATCCGCTGTTCGAATATCCAAAAGAGGAATCTGGGACTGAATGTGTGGAAATAGATTGTGAGGAGGAACATGTACCACGTTTATCTTACACGTTTGTGCCACCAAAAGAGTATTTGCCATTTGAGACGACCGGTTTTTACCCTATACATTCCGAGGAAAAATATGACATGTTCATAGGAATGGTGAACGGCCTGAGAAATGGTAATGAGATCATTCATTTTATTCTAATCTGTTTTTCTCGAAACAAGTTTTCCAGTTTCCACAGAAAAACTGGAAAAATTATTATAGTGAGTCTGTGAATAAAAGTGATTGTGATTCTAAGGTTTATAACCGATACCGCGCAGAAATTTGAAGTAAAACCATCAAGCACCTGTGCAACGTCTTCCATTTGGAAGATTCGTCGCAAGCTACTTCCTGCATATGAAAAGCAGAAATTAATTTCATTTGGTCGATACGACCAACCGATAGACTGGTTTCGGGGTCCTTGCCCCATCATCAGTACCGGGGCAGGTCATTTCAGACGGAGTGAACCGACTGAGTATCCCAACCAAACAAAATATTAATTCCAGCTAGTAATAAACTCTATCTGCAGTTGATTCAGTAGGATGTCCACTGCGCCATCTACCGACAAAGCCAGGAAACAACTCCATAAACACATACTCCGGGGTGGGAGTCAGAAAAATGATAATATTCTGGAGAGTGACATTACATGCGCAAAGTTCAGGTGAAAAACACCTTACCCCTTGCCTCTCATGTGGACCTACGACTTTGTAGGTACATGTGGCAGATACCTGACGGAAAGACAACAACTAACCCAGCTAATGCCGCGCAGAAAGCTGAAGTAAAACCATCAGGCACCTGTGCAACGTCTTCTATTTTCAAGATTCGTCGCAAGTTAGTTCCTGCACCTGAACTTTGTGCATATAATGCACCTCTCCGGAATATCATCGTTATTCTGACTCCCACCCCGGAGTATTTATTTGTGGAGTTGTATCCTGGCTTTGCCTGAAAGTGGCGCAATGGACCGACCAAGTGAAATTAATTTGTGCTTTTCATATGCAGGAGTTACTTGCGACGAATCTTCCAAATGGAAGACGTGCACAGGTGTCTGATGGTTAGCTGTTGTCATTCTGTGGGTATTTGCCACACATATCTACAGTCGTAGGAACAAGTCTTCAATGTTTGGGGCTTTGTTCACAAGATGGAGTTGTTAGTAGTTAACAATATTTCCCTTAGATGAATGTTAAATACATGTAGTTGGGTCACGTTATGAAAATTGTATTTAGGAATTTGATTTACTTCAATATCACACGGTTTTAAAATAATTTCATCATTGGTGTCACTAAAGACATCTTTACAAACTGTACGAGATGGGAAATTACTGTGTTATTGCTCATAAGCTTTCGATATCAACCAACAAAGAATATTCATTTTCTAGATTATGATAATGGGCGTTCATGTAAAAATGCCATTGGTTATGTTTACGACAATGAATATTTGCTACATACACCAACTCACGAAGCTTGTAGACCAGTTCCAGAAAGGCCAGAGAGATTACTAAGAATTATGGAATATTTTAAGGAATTTGGTGTTACGGAAAGGTGCCAGATGGTTGAGGTGAGTTGTTTAGTTGTGAACTATTTACAAATTTGAACATGTTTCAAACAGAAACATTCAAATAGGCATGTGAATCAATGAACTAATTACCAATTTCAATATTAAAAAACTGTTTCGAAAATGGAAATTCATTCAATTATAGTTGGTCATTCAGTAAATGTTCCTAATGTTTAAATCTATCGATTTCAAAGCATTCCAAAAGATGGAGTTTCAAACCTTTTTTTTGATTTCCACGAGATATTCCAGGTTATGTGGAGAAATGGTTCCTACAAAAGTTGTAGATCTTTGTATTTTCTACAACTTTTGTATTCGACTTTTCTCAATAGCAGATCTAGTGTCGGTGGAAATAATGAAAATTATTTTCCACCTCTAAAAATCACACCATATCATCCTTTGTACCTTAATTCATTTTTCCTCATAAGCACATGTTCTACCTTTTGTTATTATTTTTTTTCTCTTACTTCAGTTCCTACAGACTTCTGCACTGTTTATAATGGTGTCATAATTTTGATCCATTGTTATTTGATATTATCATTTTCAGATAACTCATTTTGATGAAAGGAATTGGATTGAGAAAATACATGATGAAAGCTACATCAACAACGTGATGAACCAAAAGCAAATCACCGAAAAAACAGATTGGTTTTTCAACAAGGATACCCCCAGCTGCTTGCTAAAATGTGTTTCCGGAATATTATCGCTCGTCGAAAGTATTCATAAGGGTGACGTCAAGTCCGGTGTTGCCTTAATTCGACCTCCAGGACATCACGCAACCTACAATAATGGCTCAGGGTTCTGTTTTATAAATAATGTGGTGATTGCTGCGAACTACCTCGTAAATAAGCGTCGCTATAAAAGGTGAGAAGCTTTTGTGGCTGAATCTGTCTATCCTTTGGATTTTACCATTTAATAATAATAATAATACGTCTGATCTCAGTGCTCAATGTACAGTACCCAAGTCCCTACTATAAACATGTAATGTTTTTTGGGATTCATATAATTTATTTATTTAGGTACTAATGAAAATTGAGAAATAAAACCTCCTATGTTTTTTTTTCACTTGTATTTGTAACTGATGTTACTGCAGTTTAGTCTTTTAGGGACGTTTTCAAACGAATGCAATATATATGCCCCTATATACCTATACAACCACTCTAGGTAATAACAGATGGTCCGTAATGACTTTATTACCTGCATTTTGTTTACCTGTGACAATGTAGGTACGCTAATCTGAAAACCGACTAGTAGACCTGGTCAATTTGGTCACACAATAGGTTATATCTGCACTGCTCATTTCCAAGGGTTCCAAATGATTGAGTTTCCAACCCTTGCCTGCATAGTGCAAAATTTCCGTATTGTTTAGAAGGAATGGTTAGAAAATGTCGAATCTTTTTTACCTAGTCTGAAGGACCTTTCATGTTCAGCGTCCCACATAAACACTTTACACTCCGGACACTTAGGCTTATAAACTCCAGATTTCTACATCTTGTCCACTTCATATTTGGCACTGAAAAGGAAATTAGGGTGGCCTGAATGCCACTTCCACATTGTTTTTTCCGGAAAATCCCGTAATTGTCTCTGTTCTTCTACCAAAATATGTTAACGGTACAAATTTCTTGATTTCTGACTGTTTGATCTGGGGGTATATTAATCTGTACGTGAATTTGAGGCTTTGTGTTCTGGCTAACTTCTGGATAGTATCTGCGTTGAAACCATTCTTATGTTCTACCTGTATAATCGTTTTAATTTCCCTATCTAGATTGTTAGCAGACAATTCATCGATTTATTCATTTAGGTACATTAGAGAGAGAGTGGGTCCCACAACCGAACCTTGCGGTAGCCTTGCTTTCATATACTTTGTACAAATATCGCTTTTCCCAAATTTTCTGTTCCCTCTCGGGTGGAATTCGAACCAATTCAGGCAGTTTTCAGCAACTCTGTAGTGATACAGCTTTGGCAGATGTATTTCATGATAGACACCAACTTTTTTGGTGAAATTTACATCGAGAAGAGTGTTACAGTTCTGGTATATAGAAGTGTTTTTGTTAAAATAATCATACAATGTTTCATTCTTTTACTTTCACTAGTATACACATCCTTTGAACAAACAAATAAAGTCTGCATGTTTTAACACTGGACCAGGCTTAGACTGTCCCATAAATATTGATCATTTTGGTTTTTTAATAGTAACTCAAAGGTTTGTTTGATTTTTTTAGGGTTTTGATAGTGGATTTTGATATCCACCACGGAAACGGAACTCAAAATCTGACTTACAATAGATCTGACATCATGTATATTTCGCTACATCGATTTGACGACGGCAAATTTTTTCCAAACGATCCAACTTCAGATTACCAGTATGCAGGTGAAAACGATGGATTGCACTACAATGTAAACATTCCTTTCAATAAGGTATGATTCATCAGTAGGTTAATTTTAATATCTATAGACTGTGAAAAACTTTATTTGCCAGGCTCTTGTGCAACCGCAATTTTTATTGATCATCCAAGGAGGTTGATACCGGTGAAAAACCAGATTTTGTAATCTATCGATGTTTCACAAAATGTAGGTGCTTCCTTGTAGGAGAATCATCGTGTCTAACGAGGGGAAATTTGTACAAATTTTCTTAAACAGTTTTTATTGATCATTGTTTTTTGTTTTGAAATTGCTTTCTATATATATTTTTTAAAGGTCTCAACATATTGATGAGAATGGGAAAAATCTGAGTAAGATAATTAATGGATTGAGAATATATACTAAATATCTAGATGCAGCATGTAGAATTTTCCATTTTGCTAATTCTGAATCTATATTGAGATACGAAATTGTGTTATCGGAAAGTAATGGAGATGCTGAGAAACTATTCCTAATTCAAAAACGATCAATCTGAATCATAATTACATGAAATTTAATGTCTCGTGTAGAACTGAACTACCGAATATATTAAAGATATCAGCCATAATTAACAATTCAACATACTATAAGAGTTTTACTCTAAATATTTCCTCACTTTTTAAATTAACGTTATACGCTGATAATCTCTCGATATTAGTATCACAAAAATCTCACGATCTCAATCAACAAGCTTGAAATGATCTTATGGAAAAAATTATTCTATGGTTCTCCATTAATAGTCTTTATATCAATGCTAGCAAGACAGAGTTTATTATTTACCACACAAAACAGAGAACGGCTGAAAATATAGACATTCATTTAGGGGAAACGACTCTAGAGAAGTGCCACACCATTAAATTTCTAGGTGTAACTTTGAGTGATACACTTGATTGGGAATCTCACATGAGTGAAACAATAAAAAAATTGAATAGTAAGCTTTACCAGATCAATTTTTTACAAACAACTGTGATATGGTCAGACCACTTCAAACAGTTGTCTACATGAACGCCAAGGAATTTTGTACAGCTTGTGCATGCCAGTGCCATTCCATTGATTAGTAAGGCAAGCAATTGCTTTTTCAGACCTTTTTTTAAATTAAAATAGATATATTTTGTTTTGGTCGAGTTTACAATCAGATTGTTCATTTCTCACCAATTTAAGAACAGTTATATTAATTCCTCTGTTTTTCATTTTAATTCCTCCTGATTCTCTGCTGATACAGCTAAAGACGTGTCATCTGCGAAAAGAGTAAGAGCATATTCATTACAAGTGAAATAAGTAGGCAGATCATTTACAAACAATAGAAAGATCAGCGGACCTAACACAGAGCCTTGAGGAACTCCAGAACATATATCATGATAGTCTGATTTCATATCTTTAATCTTGACGAACATCATACGATTTGTAAGAAAGTCAATGATCCATTCTAGGAAGTCCCTCTGAATCTTAGATTATATAATTTGCTCTCGATGAATTTAAAATTTAAACAATCGAACGCACGTGACAGATCGAAGAATAGTCCTTCAACATGCTTACCACGATCTAAAGAAGCGTATATGATTTCTAAGAAACTCCAAGTAGCTGATTGAGTGGACTTGCCTTTGCAAAAACCATATTGAGAATCGGACAGGATCTTAAACCTTGATAAAAATCTTAATATTCTCTCATTCACAACTTTTTCAAAGATTTTTGATAAAATGCTTAGCAGGGCCACGGGGCGATAGAATTGAAGGAAATTTGCCATTTGTGACTGATAGATTCAACAAATAAGCTAAATGTTTTGAAATATGTAACTTAATTCCTTTTGAAATTCTCACTGATATATTATCAATTCCTGTACTTTTTTATTTTTTAGACTGTTAATTACTGAGTCAATTTCACATTCGTTAACGGGCATAAAGAAAAAAGTATTCGATTCAATTCCAGAAAGCGTGCATACGTAGGATCAATTGTCGCCAAAATGGTCTGCTAAGCTATTTTCTACCACTGAAGAGAAATAGTCCCCAAATATGTTCGCAACATGATCTCTATCTGTGATTACTTTATTATTATAGTTGAGAGTAATATCTCTTTGAATTTTTTTTCCGTTCGTTTCTTTGTTGACTAGGTTCCAAACTGTTCTATTTTTATTGTTGGAATTCTTAATTACATTCTTAAAAATTCGACTTTGAAGCTTTTGTTAATGATTCATAGTCTTTCTTCGCTTTTTTTATGCAGCACGATAATCTTCGTTGCCTATATTTTTACATAACCAATGCATAATTTTCAAATCAAGACTGGCCTGTTTCACTTCAGGAGTTATCCAGTTATGTTTGTTACTAGTGGACGATTTGTGTTTTTTGGTCGTACAATATTCGATAGCATCACTTATAATGTTCATGAAGGCCAGAAAGCTCTCATCTAGATCAGTTTTGTTATATATTACATCAAAACTGGTCTTGGACAATGTCAAGGAGAGTTGTTTCAAGTTATGCTCTGATACATCTCTATACATAAGAGTGTTCAACAATTTTAGATTTTTCTAATGGCATATTATAAGTAACTGTAAATACTTTGTTTGTGATCACTGAAACTACCTTCATAAACATTAGATTTGCAAAACATGTTCTCAACGTTTGTTAGTATGTAATCGACTTTAGTAGATGAAGTCCCTGACTGGTTGGTAAAAACTCTAGTAGGAGTCAAAGATGTCACTTGTAAATTGAAATTGAGTAGTAGTTCATCTGATTGGATCTTTCCATTTGTATAAGTATATACACGCATATCCAAGTGCAGGGTAGAGATAAGTTTTGCCCGAAGTGATTAGATACGGAATTTTCAGCTGCATTTGAGAAATATTCAGCAAATAGTTCAGTCACTTCCTCTGAGTCAATTGTAGACCCATCATCATGTTTAAGAGTTGTTTGTGCTTCTTCCTAATTCTTTATTTATTATCTTCCAAGTCTCTCTAGTTTTGTTTTCTGACTGGTTTATTCTAAACTTAAAATAGTTTTCTTTTGCCAAACCGAATCGCTGAGGGAGCTAAGTGCATATCAAAACTGCTTCGAGGATTGTAAAATATGCTGGCACAAGTATATTATATCTGAGAGGGACTACTGTGAAGGAGACAAATTAGAAATTGATGAATAAATGAATATTTTTTGAAAAAAAATTAAATTCGCCTTATTTTTCCAACAGACCCCTTATAATAAATAGAAACTAGTCATGTCATTAACTTTGTTTATTCATCACAAATTTACGTCCATATTTTTTGCAGAATATCAAAACTGACACCGACTATTGGAACGTTTGGCTCAAACTCGTGCTACCTCTGGCTTTTTCCTATAAGCCGGAATTCGTGATCGTATCAGCAGGATTTGATGCCGGATACTTTGACCCACTCGGAAAAGGTTACAAACTCTCGCCAGAACTATTTGGTCAGTTTATCCAAACACTTAAGCCTCTAGCTTCCAGTAGAATCCTTGTCGCCCTGGAAGGAGGTTATCAAATCGACACCACAGGCTTATCCATGACAATGTGCCTGAAGGCTTTGCTTGGTGATCCGATACCTGTACCAAAATTTGAAGAAGGGCTTGACGAAGACACAGTGCAAACTGTCCAGAACGTTCTCAAAACGCATAAAAATAAATGGAAGATGTTGAAAGTTAACAAAAAAATTTCTACGTCTTGTGTAGAAGACTAGAGCTATGTGCAGCTTTTGAAAAGAGTTTAATAGTCATAAGTATTAGTGAAAGAGAGCGACAGAGTGCCTTATGTAGATCGTTTTTGGTACAACGATTTTTATCTTCTCTTGTGAAAGTATTACATTCAAAAGTATTACGATTTAGATAAATTCTCCTTTTATAGTTTAATAAAAGTAATAACTTTAAATTAACTGCTCTCGAATGTGATGCTGTTCCTGATAATAATTACACAATGATGATGCCGTAAGAAATGAATATTATACTACTTGGCTACAATTCTTATATACACTAGTAGTAGGTACCTAACTCAATTAGTTGATGGTAAATAACAGGTAGAATTAGTAAACCAATTACAATCTCATTTCTTGGTTATTTAGATTGAAATGACATTAGAAATGTTCACTAACAGACATGGCAATAGTTGCATATTTGGTTCAGGTATTGAGCTGGGAGGGGAGTATTCTCCATCAGTAGGGAAATAATTTGGAAAACGTAAGGAATGAATTCTAAAAAAGAAATGGTGTTGTAAAAATTTGGATGTATTTATTTTTGAAGAAAAAAACCTTGACTATCTTGCCGCAGAATTCCCTGGAAAATGGGGAAAAGGTTATCTTCAAAGGATATTACAACTGATTGTTTTGCTTTGCAAACAATACTGGAGTTATTCAACAGCAGGTAAGTTTTTGAGTATGAACGAAATTATTGGCATTATGAAAAAACGTTCAATAATGGTGAGTGGTCAACATCCTGTTTGTTGTTCAGCAGGGAACTCGAACGATTGCTCTTATTTCCAGAAACTCCAGAAGGTTTAACTTTTGTCCTTTACACTCTACATGGAGTATGTCGTACATAGTGTTAAAATCGTGATCGTTCTCCAAAAGGTGGCACACATAGGTGAAGAACACCAATTTTACCTGTGCTTGTCACTTTTTGGAGAACTATCACGATTTCAACACCCTGTACGAAATACTCCATGTAGAAGCTGAAGGACAGGAGTTGAACCTGCTGGAGTCTCTGGAAATGAATTATTTCACCAAATTTTTGGTGAGATTTTGCTACACAGGCTGTACCACAGATTATCGGACAGGATAAACTAGTGTTTGTTTTTGTCATTTCAACACCAATGGATTTACAAATTCCACCTATTATCTCTTTCACTATTAACCAATATATACTGCTGTAAATAAAAATTGCAGCCCAGTGTTTATGAATATTATTGGAGTTTTATCCCAACACCAAACCGTTATTTTTAACACATCGAAACACGTGTTGAAGTGTTGAAAACGATGATTTGGCATTGGAATAAAACTCCAGTAAATGTGTAATAGTGTGTAGAGTTGTAATATTCATTTCTACCAAGGAAGCTATGGTGTAAGTGTAAATTGTGTAATTATTATCATGGATAGTCTTATTAATTCTCATCAAGTCTGTTCATAATTTCAAAGACTGGTATTATGTTTATAAATTTCGGAGTTTTTCTACTTGAACTCTATATAAAGTCTAGCCCAACTCAAGTGAGCAGCATTCCATTTTGAATTAAAATTTATTTTTGTGTTCCTTAATGTTTTTTGTTGATTATGAGAGTTTATATTGATCTTACTGTTGCTTAAAACGTACTGACTTCCTTGTACAAATGTTTGTGTTTTTGTTTAATCAAAGTGCATCTTAAAACTAATCAGATACGTACTATTGACATGTAACTGTGTTATAATGAAATCATTCATGCATTTTGTTTACCAATAAAATACTTAAATTACAAAGGACTTTTTTTTCTCCCGCACAATTGAAATAATTAAATGGTAAGTACTGAAAGAAATAGTAGATTGCAGATGTTTGTTAAGAATTACATCCTAGCTTTAGTAATCTTTCAAAACAGGACAGAAGATCTTTGAATCATACTGCTTTTTTTTGGTATTCACCCTGTCAGGATTTGAAAAAAACAGCAAAGCTAAATGAATAGTATTCAAGAAACATTTTATTGTGAAATTTTCACTGGACAGTTAACGAAGCCAAAGTTACATCATAAAATCGGTTTCTCAGGCGTTTTTATACTCACTAGTCTTTGCCTAATCAGTGCAGTAACAATTTGATTCATATGGCCTTCTACGTATTTAATGACCAATAATTTTAGCAGAGTTCAGGTAAAGAGTAATTAAACATTCAAACTTGATAAAAAAAATTGATCAACTCATTAAATAGACATTAATAAACTAATCACCAATTTCCACATCAGTAAACAGATTCAGTTAACTATCAGAATGAGTTTCAAACCTTTCCCTTTCATGTCCCTTTGTCAAAAGATGATTCGTAATTGTGGAATTGGTCTTCCATCCAACAAACTCATATGCTCTTTTATTCTTTAGGAAAATGTTCTTTCCGTTTGACCAATATGTACTATTGAACGCTGCCACTGTATGTGGAAGATTTGAATTTTAACGAATAAATCATTGTCAGCAACAGTTAAAAGGTAGATATTATCAACGCCATTATTTCCAAAAAAAAAGGGAAAAACGACCTATTCGCCAGGTCAATCCCACTTCGAGAAACAATACTAAAGGCAACAGGGCATTACATCCTTTTGTGAACCCATCAATGAAATCGCTGATTTTTTGAAAATGAACGTTGCTCGCCGGAAAAATAGTAATCCAGGCAAATTTATCAAAAAAACCATAAAAGACAAAACTTCAGTGTCATATAGATAAGGAGTAAATAATTTGACGTGTGGTTTTTGCCCAAAACTTTATATTGGCCAAACGGGGAGAACCTTTGTTGGAAGAACAAAAGAACATAGGAGTTGTTTCTTGAATGTAAAGAGCAATTCCACATTTGCAAACCATCTTTTGACAGAGAGGCATGAGTTCAAGAAAAAATGCCGTATAATTCAAATTTTTATTTCATACAGCGTTTATATGATAACAGTTTTAATTATACGACCTTCCACCTTGAATACAAAGAGCAATTTTCGTAGAATTGAGTCAGTATGGAAATGCTTGAGGAAGAAATTGTATAGCGAAACGTGTTACTATTTTATAAATTGTGCAGTGAAAATTTCATAATAGAGTGTTAGTTGAATAAATACGTTATGAATTTTCATCATCGACCATTTGAGAAGGGATTACTTCAAGAAGCGTTAACCAACTAAAGGAAGCTAAGTCAATCAATTGTATTCATAGATTATTCAGTTTGTGCGTAAAATTCGTGAATACATCAAGTAAGTGACTTATTGAACTTCCAGTGGTTTATATTACACAGTAACTTTTCCGTACGAATTTTCCTTTATTATACTCTAGCAGATTCTCTATTGCTTCGCTCATTTTTTTTAGATTGTGGAATGTTGAATATCCAAAAACCGCAAAAAAAACATTGATTTCTTCACAAATAATGTCTTTCAAAGATAAAGATCTTTATAATTTGTTATTTAAATTAGAAAATTTTCGTTAAATTAGGAATTCCCCTAACGTTCCATCTTTTTAGGTGCAGAAGTACTTAGCCCATAGAATTGTTGTTCTGTGGTACAGAGATTACCCACTGAACTCAAATATACCCAGTAACGTAATAATGGATTTGGACTGGCTATTGAAAAGAGAACATTGACTCCAACAACTAAAAAAAGATGAAGAGATTCATGTCCTGGCATTTACGTCACTCACACATCTAATATCAGATACGTCACGATGTTTGTGTTGCGAATTTCTGTGTGAAAATTTTGGGATTCTCTTTGTCAAATGATGCTGTCACGCAGTGGCCAAGACGTTGTCTTATCCGCAGGTGGACTATATGTGAAGTGACGTCATGCTCAGTCCATATATTATCAGGTCTATGAATATATCTTGGGACTAGAACGCGCTTGTGTGCTGTGTTTCATGGGTTTGAAAATCTTATCCATATATGAGCAATAAGAGTTAATAAACTTATTCGTCACGATTTGGCTATTCGAGAGGAAATGGGAAATGTTTCGAACGTATGTCCTCAGAAAACACGATGTCATTTGTAAATAATGCTTTGATACCGTATTTCATGTTGTGTTTAATCGTGATGAAAAGTATCGACTTTTCAATATTATAAAACAATTGTTAGACTACCATTCGTACAAATCGTTGTATCCATTGTACTACAATAAATTATTTCGTTGAGGAATGTGCTAAGCATAGGGAAAGGCAGAATAATAACATTATTATTATCCTCTACGGTGAATGGATAATTGCAGAGATGCAGTGAAATTGCTTCTAGTATTGTTGTTACTCATTTTCGGAAATATCCGATATTTTTCGACCAACACGAGTATTCTCTTCTTCCATAAATTAGGGCAGTTTTTTTAATTTGGCAGCAATCAAAGTTATGACAGCTCTGTTGTTCTGTGTCAAAACTAGTCATCAAAACTGTCAAGTTCGTTGGCTGGATGGGAATTTGATTTGCCTCCTGGTTTGTCGGTATTTTGAAGGAAATTGTAAATTTTTAAATTATGGCCCCCTATAAAATTGTTATGGTTCGGCATGGCGAATCAGAATGGAACGAGAAAAATTTATTCTGTGGGTGGTATGATGCAAATTTAAGTGAAAAAGGTGAGGAAAACGATTTAACCTTGAATGACCTTTCTTCTTAACCTTATTGTCAATTTTCAATTAGTCTGATTATTCTCAGTATCGGCTTTTATTGATATTATTCTTATTCCGTTAAGTACTATTATGATCGAATATTTTTTATCCTTGTTTCCATTCATCCTAATACAGTAGTTGTTAATGTCATTTATTGTTTTCAGGTAAACAGGAAGCAATCAATGCTGGAAAGGCACTTAAAGATGCTGGCACTAAGTTTGACCTTGCTTATACATCCGTTCTCACCAGAGCCCAGAACACATTGCAAGCCATTTTGAAAGAGATTGATCAAACTGACTTACCGACCACCAAAACTTGGAGATTGAACGAGAGACATTATGGTGGTCTGACAGGTCTCAACAAAGCGGAAACTGCTGCTAAGTATGGGGAAGAACAAGTGGCAATATGGCGCCGTAGTTTTGACACACCTCCTCCACCCATGGAACCAGATCACCCTTATTATGAGAATATCGTTAAAGATCCACGATATGCAGAGGGACCAGCACCAGACCAATTTCCTAAATTCGAATCTCTGAAATTGACAATTGAACGTACACTGCCATTTTGGAATGATACTATTGTTCCACAAATCAAAGCTGGGAAGCAGATATTGATTGCTGCCCATGGAAACAGTCTTCGTGGTATCGTCAAACATTTAGATAGTAAGTTACTTCATTTAGGCTGACCATTATCATTATATTTGGTGATTTATTTTACATTTATTCCATAACATTAAACTCAGATCTCATTCCAGCCCATTTATCTGTATTAATTTTGTGTTCCTGGTACTCATGGTTCTGGTCAATGTAGTCAAAATTATCTTGTAACTTAATAAAATTTCAATTACTTAATTCAAAAACTGTATAAGTCAATTTTCTCGAATATGAATGTCTTGGTCTTGAGCATGTCTCAAAAATAAAAATGCCAACTATTCAATAGCCCTATTAACAAAAATTCATTTTATTATAGACATGTCAGAGGAAGCAATTATGAAACTCAATCTTCCAACCGGCATTCCGTTTGTTTACACTCTGGATGAAAATCTGAAACCAATTAAAAGCTTGGAATTTTTGGGTGATCCAGAAACTGTCAAGAAAGCAATGGAAGCTGTAGCTGCCCAAGGAAAGGCCAAATAGTAATTGATGCTAGTGATTGTTCAAACATGTTTTATTTATATAAATGATTAGGACTATATGTGTAAAATCGAATTTTATTGAAAAATGAATGTTAGTTTGTGACTGCCAAATAAAAGAAGTTGAAACATAATAGATATTTTTCTGTGTTTACAAACAATTTCAATGGTGATTTAAATGTTCAATAAAGATGGCTGTGTGTTGCATTGACAGTTATATTTTATTAATGAAACAAGTTAAAGGTAATCAATTTTTGTGTGAATATTCCACTATTCTGTGATTAAAGGTCAATTTATACATCTTAGTCATCGTCTCCTATCCTAATTTCAGTAAAAAAAATTTCAATGTGTATGTTTCATGTTCTTGAATTGTGACTTTGAAAGTTTCCGAATTTCAACTTTTACTGCTAAGACCAGTAATGTATTGTCAATAATGTGCAAGTGCATGACCACAAATAGGTACTTTTTCAACTAATCCAATAGCGTTTTCCATTGGTACGTACACCAGTTCTGTCAAATTTCAATATCAGTGCAGTCCCAATGCAACATACATTTCAGCACGTCAGTCAATATACTTCATATACGCACTAGCGTCTATCACTGTTGTTTCCGGGGCTACTTCAGTAACAAAATGTTACTTTTTATTGTTTTAAATCACCAAGTTACCTTTTTACCCATTTTGTTACATTTTAAGTAACTTAAACTGACAGTTTACACATCAGAACTGACCGTTGACATTCATAACTGAGAGTTAACGTATCGAAACCGACGATTGTGTTCGATGTCAACATGTTGACGTGTTCTGTCACTTTTGAAAATAAATCGGCTAGTAATACCAACTGCTCAGCGCGAAATGCTGCGCTCTGTGTGCGCGACTCATTCAAAAGTTACTATTTATTGTCGAATATTACTTTTTTCGACATAGTCTGTTACTTTTTTTTCCGAAAAGGAAGAAATATATCAACACCTATAACCTAAAAATAATCCAAGCTATTTTTTATGCAGTCCTACCATACGACAATGGTGAGATCATTGATATAAATTATATATACAAGGAAGTCTATATGTAACAAAATCTATGGTAAAAATGGTATACTGGTAGATAACGACATCTCAATCCAATTTACGGCATTTGACATACGTTCCGTGGCGTGTTTCATCCAAAAATATCTCTTTCAAATGTTTTTTCTGTGTCAACAAAATACATTCCTTTCCGTAAATTGTCAAATGTCATTTTTGAGTGATCAAAGAAGAACTAATAGTTCAATGTATAAGTTTGAAAATGTCCTTATAGGACGAAACTGCAGTAACGTTAATTACAAATAAAAGTGGTGAAAACATAGAAACTCTCAATTTTCTTTTCTTCATTAAAGTAATAGTCGTCATCATTAGTTATCTATATCTATAGTTTAGTAACATTATTATGTTTCTTGATCATTCTTTGAAACATCGAAGATTCCCAATGTTATGAATTCAAATTGAATATAAGGTGTCACCACACATTGGATTGATACTATTTAATCTATCTATTTGAAAGTTGTTTTTCTCGGAATTCCAGGAATAGTGTTGAGAAGCGAAACTATTTACATTACTGAAAAGACTGGAAAAACCATAGAAGGAAAATATTAGTTTGTCACCAGAGTAGTCGTATTTCCTACGGGGTAATTTATTAAAACAATGATTTTTATACTGTACCTAATCTATGACATAGAACGGTAAACTAGTTTTCTGTGGTCAGACTGTACAAAACGGCTTGATCTCTCGCTCCTTCTCTCTCACGTTAAATATACAATTGTATTAGTTTACAAAACTCAAATTCATATATGTTCATATATAGACTAATATAGACTAATTTACTTATTATCTGTCTAGAATAAAATCTCTTTTTACTTTTGATATAAAAAGGAATTAATTCAATAACCTATGGTTGCATTTTAGGTTTTAGTCAACAATTATTCATGAAAAAACAATGCATGTAAGAAGGATCTTCCAACATATTTCCTGATTTTCAGAAAATTTACAGAAAGAAAAATTAATTTTTCGTGGTTACATTTCTTCATAAACATTGTTTTGAATAACCCTTCTTATTATATTCTTGTAAACTATGGATTTTTCGACGCTACTGTGTTTAGGGTACAATGCAGTATTTTAGGAAAAGCAGCTGTTGTTGATGCCGACATATTGATACGCTTCTTAGCGATAAGATATAAATTAACGAATTATGTGGTTGGATACAGCAGAAAAAGGATTGGAGACAATGTAAATTTCTATGAAACAACAGCTTTAATGGTAAAAATATTAGAGACAGAAACATGGACAACCAAAGAAGTGGAAAAATATCAAACTGTATCGGAAAATTCGGGTAGCGCGGAAGGACCAATACAAAGCCAAGCTTCGACCGCCGACGAGATTCGTCCTCTATCTTTTACTGCAGCTTTCACTGCAAGGTAACTAGCTGTATTTTTGGTCCAGCCTAACACCACTGATCAAGCCTATGGCGGGTCGAAACATCACTGCCCAGTATTGAACCATGAACACGTTGTGTTTGGGCTTTAGTTACAACTAGTTGTTTTGCTGCTGTGACAGACAGAGGACGAATTTCGTTCGACAATCGACGCTGGGCTTTGTAACTGGCCGTCTTGCGGAGTCTCATTTATCTGTGATATTCGAGGAATTGAGTTCCTGTCGATCCCACAGATGGCGTCTTCGTGGGGGGACATGTCATCGCCTCTAAATTACGACTTTAATCTCGAAGTTCCAATTTTAATCGCGAAATTCCTACTTTATTCTCGAAATTTCGACTTTAATCTCAAAATTTCAATTTTAATCTCAAAATTCCGACTTCGATCTCGAAATCCTGACTTTCAACTCGAAATTACGACTGTTTTCTCGAAATTTCGACTTATAACTCGAGATTTCGACCTCAATCTTGATATTTCGACTTCAATCTCGAAATTACGACTTTTTTCTCGAAATTCCGACTGTTAACTCGAAATTTAATCTTGATATTTCGACCTTAATTTCGAATTTACGACTTTGATCTCGAAATTTCGACTTTTAACTCGAAATTTCGACCTTAATCTTGATATTTCGACTTCAATCTGGAAATTATGACTTTTTTCCTCGAAATTTTGACTTTTAACTCGAAATTTTGACTTTCAACTCGAAATTTTGACCTTAATCTTGATATTCCGACTTTAATGTCGAAATTACGACTTTTTTTCTCGAAATTTTGACTTCTGATTTGAAAATTCGACTTTAAACTCGAAATTACGAATTCAATCTCAAAATTTCGAGCACAGTCTGTAAATTTCCACTTTAAAATCGAAATTACGACGTTATTTTCGAAATTTCGACTCGTAGACTGGGAATTATGACTTTAATTCGATTTTTAATTCTCGAAATATCGACTTTTAATCCAAAATTTCGACCTTAACCTTGATATTTCGACATTAATCTCGAAAGTTCGACTTTCATTTTGAAATTTTGTTTTTTGATTCGAAAATTCGACTTTAAAGTCGAAATTACGATTTCAATCTCAAAATTTCGAGTACAATCTGAAAATTTCCATTTTAAAATCGAAATTACGACTTTATTCTCGAAATTTCGACTCGTAAACTGGAAATTACGACTTTAATTTCGAAACTACTACTTTTTTTCTTGAAACTTCGACCTTAATCTTGATCTTTCCACTTCAATATCGAAATAACGACTTTTTTTTCTCGAAATTCCGACTTTTAACTCGAAATTTAATCTTGATATCTCTACCTTAATCTCGAAATTTCGACTTTTGATTCGGAATTTCAACTTTAAACTGGAAATTACGACTTTCATCTCAAAATATTTACGTGGAAATGAAATTGTGAATATCCTGCATGTATATATTTCATGTAAACTTACCTCTGCCCTTCCGTGTATTGCAATTACGTTTATCAATTGTGAAACTGCTTCCTCCATAATTTACTGGTCTTCAATCAAACGTGAAAAAATGCTCCATCAAAATATAATAATTTATTCAATAAAAATATATAAATTAAGCAAAATATAATAAAAATAAACATGTATTTCTGACTAGAATATTGACTAAAATGAATGCACAAGAAATAATAAATACATTGACTAGCTTTCAAAACGTTTCTAATTAGAAGGTCTACAAATACACACAATTCAGAATGAAACTTAGATCTAAGTAGATATAACAAGGTTTTGGACACTGTGCTATAGGTAAACTTATGATTTCATCGCTGGTTTTTTTCCATCCGCATTTCTTAATGGGGCAGATGCAACAGCCAAAGCAGGCTGATCAACAGAGGTAGATCGTTTTAAATACTTTTGTTTTGAGATCAGTTTGGAGGTAGACTTGGGATATTACGATTTTGTGGAAGAGAACTTCTGAATCAAGATATAAATTGAACAATAGTAGACAATTTTTCTGGTATCTTCACTTGAACATGAACCGGTCTGTATAATTTGATTCTTCGAAAGGAAGTACAATTTATTTCAAGCAAACGTTCTTTCTACTAACTTATTCTACAAAATTTTTGTCAATTCGAATGATCTCCAATGGTGACTTTTAAAAAAGACGTACTCTGATTTGCAAGCAGTATAATCATCTCACTAATTGACGCAATTCATTGGTAAATTTACACTCTGGGTTCTCACAAAAGCACTTCCTCAATCGAGATTGAAAACTTCACAACAATTTTATACTCTCCAACATTAGTTACTACCCACTGTAATTAATTAAATTACTTGAAAGACCAGATATAATCAATGATTTACTGAGTTCTAGTAAAAACAGGTAAAAAAAATCAATGATAGTACATAGTTTCCACAAGGATGAGCCTCAAACATTTCTTCGGGAAATGCAGAGTTTTGAATGTATGATTCAACCCATGTCTCTCTATTAGACGGGGATTGCCATACTCATGGCATAGTTCATTTTACTATTCTGGAAACTTTTCTATGTTCTTTTGTTAGTGCTTTGAACGCTCTTCAAGTTTGACCAACGTAAAACATCGGACATGATCCACAAGACAATTTATAAACTCCTGACACCAAACTAATTTTTTGTTGTTTTCAAGGTTAATGCTGAAGTTATTATTGGTTTGATAAACCGTGTTTACACCTTCATTTTGTAAGAACTCAGAAATATTTATGCTAGTTTAACTCAATTGAGTCAACCTTTTATCCTCGTCTCTTAGAATCGGGTAAATTTCCTTTGTGGAATTCTGACAGACGAAAATGAAAATTACGAAACTTATTTGGATTAACCAAACAACAAAGACGAGAGTTTAAAGTGAGGTAATTTTTCCTACTTGTTTTCATTATAACTCACCAAATCATGGATTATATGTGGTCTTTAACTCAACATCTTCGTTTGGAAAAGCTATTGTAGAGCGAAACACGTGTACTAGTTTTTGTAAAAACCCTCATAGTGAAAATCTTGCAGTAAATTGTATCACATGGTGTCATGGATTTTTATCAAATATCGGCCAGTTTTATCCCATAATTGTACATTTTTCTAATAAAACAAGTTTTCTTCTACATATTATCTTCTGACTTCGAAGAAAAATCTCCTCAATAGGGTGGGGTAAATTCCTGCAAAACTCCTTAATATTTTATAACTCATAAGTCCCATTATGTTTCGGAAAATAATGTTCAATCACCTTTACTTGTTCGAAGTAATTTTCTTTTGTGTAGATATTGGACTGGGGTAATAGCAGTGAATATATTGTGTATTACGTGGAAATCCCTCCTATTGATATTCAATTTAGAAAAATATGCTGTCCGAAGAACACAATTTAATTTTTTATAATATAATTCAGAAGTCATTTGAGACCAATTTATGACAATATCATGTTGCCTGAATGTTTATTATGTTCAATATATGGAAAAGTTACATGAAATGAATGAGCTATTTACCTTTGAAACAATTTCTGGTAATGGACTAGCTTTTTAATATGGAACTTGTAATTTATATGATCGGGCTAATGTAATTATACACCGTCCAATATTTGTTGTACTGTATATTTGCTGTAATTATTATTTTTACAGCACACAATGGAAGTTTAGAAGACAACTGTTTCGGCAAAAAAAATATTTTTACATATATTATGTAGAAGCAACAATATAAAAATCATACACTGACTTCTCAAAAAACAACCCAACATTCCAAAAATAATTTTGCAACTCTGTATTGATTCTTTCAATCGAAACTCTATCAGTGGTTCTTCTTGTATATAAAACCGTTCATAGCATATAATAAAACATCTAATATAGTAAAATATTAGATAGCACCCTGTATATTATAAGACATTTTATTATATAGGCCTTCTTTTACCTCCCCAACGATAATAATTTCCATTTCGCAAATCAAAGTAGGTGTTTTTTTTTCGTCATTGTTCTTTTTTCAAAGGTTCATATTACATGGGGTCCTACATGCATAACTTATTATGCACGTTTTCATACACAAGTATAGCTTGACTGTTATCGACACAACGTGACTGTATTCAAATTTTCACTGGCGAATGTAACGCATGTGATGCTCAAATCCACCCCTGTCGAAATAATAAAAATTAGTTCGGCTGTCATTATTGTCAGAGTNTTTGTAATAAATAGTTCCATTATATGATTATTTCTGCCAGAAATAAATAATTAATCAACATGCAATACATTATGCAATAACACTTTTTTTTTCAACGAATTACTCGATTTTTTCGTTATTTCCACCGCTTAATTGAAACTATAAATATTGGTCCTACAGTTTGGTAAGGTTAGCCATTTTTCATTATGTTTTCTGCTTAATTTCTGCAATAGATTTTGGAATATTTGTAAAAAACGAACCCCCTATTTTTGCTTAAACAAATTGTTCATAGCTTTTTAATTATTTATCACCGCAATTTGGCTCAAATCGTGAATAATTCTCTTTGAAACTACGAATCGCATGACGCGTCCATTATAATTTTTTGTGAAACGGCACTTGTATACTTAATGGCTAGCACTGTATGCTATGGAACCTTATTAGGGGTGCCAACTATAATTTTGTCATACATCACTTGAAATATTCAAAAACACAATTGCTTGCTTGACGATTTGGTTTCAAAAGTGACCCATGAGTTTTCTTTCGCACCTCGTATATAAAGATCACAACTCTGTACATCCTATGACCCTCCGAAACTAGAAGCAAACCTCACATTATGGAAAAAAATCAATGATTTCCTAGCCGCGCAATTCGATTATTCCTACTTCCAACGCATTTTAATATTTTAACATGCATAATAGAAGCCGACATCCACAAAATTGAACTAAACAGATGCATACGTTTAAAAAAGTGCATTCGAGGGGATTTCGACTGGTCAGTGGAGGGGAAGTGGCATGAGAAAGGCAGCTGTTTACAGAATTCAGGAAACGGGGACCCTATTATTACAAAAATTGTAAAGAAATCAAAAGTGATTTGCATGATCACGGCAAATATGAATTTATACGATTCCGTAGATTTGGATCAATTGTGTTACACATCGCGTTCCAGTTATTTGAATACAAACCGTGTGTTTGGTGAAACATCTGCATTTTGTACTCTATAATGTAAAACAGATATATTTTTATAGCACCCAGGCTCTTATAATATGAAATAGCAGGTCATTTGCAATTACTGAAGGCACACAGCTTAGTATATTATAACTAGTAATTAGCAAAGGTAGTCAGTTTTGTACTATACAACGATTAAACAATATGTATTATACTGGTATCAACTATCTATGGAAATTGTTTCTCTAAAAGACAAAAACTGTACACACCATAAAACTTTCAGTGTTGAATTCCATTCAGCAAAAACTAAATACAATAATACAATCGAAAACACTTACCTAATGTATAGTAATATTCTGAACAAGTGTATAGTAATATTCTGAAAAATTTGCAATGCCGGACAACCCTCCAAAGTTCAAAATCGTATCATCTTTGAACTTCAGATTTTCCAGATGTGGGAGGCCCTCATCTATTGTTTCAAAATTCACCGAAAATACTAGACTTTTCCTTAAGTAAATTGTAGACAACAACAACACAACTCTAATCTATATTTTGATGGCAACAATAACAGAACTCCACTCTATATTTTGATGCCTAGAGTTTTCTAACTGATTTCGGGACATGTTCCCAAAGTGACCACCAATGTGGTTTGGTGGTCCAAACAAAATACTAACCACAGTTTTCGTTATGATACATTTGAAGCTACAAAACCTGGCGACTTTTAGAGCAAATCTTTAGTTAGATTTGAACCGATGAATCTAAATATGACATTTGATTTTATCTGTCTTCCCTGCTTTTTCAAATCAGTGTTTTAATAGAATTGTACACCAAATTCACAGATCTAAATCCATTTTAACCAGTTCCAAACACATAAGAATCGGTTCTGGTCTGTTGTTGTCTTCTGTCTAGTTAGTCCTAGGAAAATATATTATATAAACTGGCCAATGAACGAAGAGGTGAAATATGACGTATAGTTTTGAAGTTTCACAAATCATAGATTCTAGGTAGGCCAATGAAAACAAAGCAATGGCAACTTGTCATAGTGGTGATTAGAAAAAAATCACTCAGGCCCGCCAAATTTCATTTCAAGAGGGAAATCCTACTTGGTAATAAGAGTCAATGATAGCATTCAAGCATTTTTTTTTACTTCTTTGAACTTTTTTATAATTGGTGCAGTAGATATCTAGAAAAAACTCTATAAGAAAATCTGACGAAAAAGAAACGTAACCCTTTTTTTAAAATCTGATTTTTCATTAGGACGAAACAATGGAAAAGATATGGAAGCTGCTATTTTGGGATACGTCAGTATTGATTCTATGTTAGTATTTGTATTTTCTAAACAGGACTGTTGAAGGGGTCACACACAATGTAATTTGTTGTACAAGTTCTTCGATATTGGTTGGACCAATATTTTGAACCAAATTTGCTAAATGTGTGGTACGGTAGTTCAACTAATCATACTGTAGTAAAAAGCCTCACATATGATGTAATTTGTTGTACTACAAGTTGTTCGATCTTGGTTGGTACAATTTTTTGAACGATAACTGCTAAATGTGTGGTACTGTGGTCAAACTGATCATACTGAAGTAAAAAGTCCCACAGATGATGATATTTGTTGTACTACAAGTTGTTCAACCTTGGTTGGTGAAAATAATTGAACTATAACTACTAAATGTGTGATACTATAATTCAATCAATCGTACAGAAGTAAAAGAGCACATAGACGTTGCAGTTTGTTGTACTAGAAGTAGTTCAATCTTGGTTGGTCCGATTTTTTGAACAATAACTGCTGAATGTGTGGTACCGTAGTCCAACCGATTATACTGAAGTAAAAAGTCCCACAGATGCTAAATGCTGCTAAATGTGTGGTACTATAGTTCAACCAATCGTACAGAAATAAAAGATCCCACAGACGTTGCAATTTGTTGTACTAGAAGTAGTTCAATCTTGGTTGGTCCGATTTTTTGAACAATAACTGCTAAATGTGTGGTACTGTAGTCCAACCGATCATACTGAAGTAAAAAGTCCCTCAGATGATGATATTTGTTGTACTACAAGTTGTTCAACCTTGGTTGGTAAAAACATTTGAACGACAACTACTAAATGTGTGATACTATAGTTCAACCAATCGTACGGAAGTAAAAGATCTCACAGACGTTGCAATTTGTTGTGCTATAAGTTGTTCGATCTTGGTTGGTCCAATCTTTTGAACGATAACTGCTAAATGTGTGATACTGTAGTCCAACTGATCATACTGAAGTAAAAAGTCCCACAGATGATGCAATTTGTTATACTATAAGTCGTTCAACCTTGGTTGGTAGAAACATTTGAACTATAACTACTAAATGTGTGGTTCTATAGTTCAACCAATAGTACAGAAGAAAAAGATCCCACAGACGTTGAAATTTGTTGTACTAGAAGTAGTTCAATCTTGGTTGGTTCGATTTTTTGAACAATAACTGCTAAATGTGTGGTACTGTAGTCCAACCAATCATACTGAAGTAAAAGGTCCCACAGATGATAAAATTTGTTGTATTACAAGTTGTTTGATCTTGGTAATTTTGAACGGTGATTGCTACGCGTGTGTTGATGTAGCAAGTTCAATAATCTGTGGTACAGATTTGTTGGATACGACAAGCTGCGCTGAATTCTAGGTGACCATATGATTCTTCCTAATGAACTATGGACATTTCATTAACAGGAATAGTTGAACGTTGAAAAATAGAATGAAAAATATGTTTTAAGAGAATAATTGATAAAAGCGCTGACGAATTTCATAAAACTGAACCCGAAGTCGTATCAAGGGATTAGATTGATAGAGCAGTGCCATATCGTTTCATTTTCATTATTTGTCGACTTATTTCGGATGCACCAATTGCTGACACATGTGTATTTTTTCATCGTTTGTTTCAGTTTATCTATTTTTCGTGAAACGCCCCAAAGTAGTTCTCATTAGGTTGATCCTAGTATCAATAAAATATCTTAATGATTCGGAACCCTAAATACCGTATTTTTGAGTAAATTATTCCATCAGAATAAATTTGACTAGAAATTCGAAATGGGCATCATTAGGTGTTCATTTCAGAATTTGAATTATTTATCTTTTAGTCCATATTTTACGTGGTATTTAGTTTCTGTTCAATCAATTTATTTGTATTCCATTCATTTTTCATGATGTGAATATATTAATGTAATGGCTGCTTTTATGTTGCCGGGAACTTAATGCGTTTTTTTTTCAAAACTATACCTTGATAAATCATAGCATTAAAGGCCTTCATAAAATAAATCGGAATAGCTTTATGAAAACCAATTGAAAGGGGCAATCTAGACCAATTGAAGAAAGGTTCAATTGAAATATTTATAAAATAGAGAACTCGATGTTTGTGTTGAATTCCAAGGACTGGTAAATTTTTTTTACACACTCATCAATGCAAGACAATTAAAAATCAATATTTATCCTGACCGGATTAATCCCATGAAATTAGTGTCGGAACATTGCAAATTTTTCTGTTTTTCACTTCCTTCGAAAGATTTTTCGATTCACAATTCGAAAGGAAAGAAATGTATCCTTGAAAGAAGGATAAATTCAACGTGAATATTTGTTTCAATAAATGAACTTTGATATTCCAATAACTCCATACTCTAGTGGTATAGTACAGCTTTTGTTTTGAATAAACACAGATAAATAATACGGTGAACAGAAATATCAACTATTACTTCCACCGAATTGAAACTGATACTAATTGAATTATTGATATTGGAAAAGAACTATTGTGGCAGTGGTACAATTTTTGAATATAAAATTATAGTCTATTCAATTTAAGCACTAGCTGAAAAAAATTAGAGCAAATGGAAATCACAAAATCACACAATGTGACGTACTATCTGTATTTTTTGTTCTAAGATTGTTTCCAACAGAAAGTTGGTGTCACAATTTCACCACTGAATATTTTTGATGCACTGTAATGCATTTAACTGGAGTTTTTCCCAACACCAAACCGTTATTTCAACACCTCGTCATGTGTTTCGAACACCAAGTGATCATCTTCAAGAGTTTAATCTTCCTCTCGAAGATAATCACTTGGTGATCGAAACACCTAATAACAACGGATGATGCGTTTCTATAAATTACTTGAAGTCGATTTTCTGTTCCGTATTATTCCCCGGTGTTTAGAAAAACGATAATTTTTTTGAGATATTACAATGATTATGAGCCGAGTGCGTCGCAGTTAATAAAAATTAGAAAATATGTTTCATCTCGCAAAAAACGAGGCGACGGTGTCAAAAATTTGGTTCAGGCTTACTGCCGTCCTTTTAAGTCCATCACAATGGAAAGTCGCAAATTTCATAAGGGGTCGAACAAGCCGTTCTATTTCTCACACATTTTGGAAAACACGTAATGTATATAGTTAATTTTTTTTTGAAAAATTCCAACCACGAGATTCTTAGATCGTGGAACCGAATGATGACACATACATATTTCATCACTGTCTTTGCACATTTGCACTTCATTAAATTTGTCGGATATAATGCAACGCCGTTCGTGATATTAGCCAGGGTAGTAGTTGTTTTCTGATAGGCGTCACTCCATTCAACCTACTGTGTAGATATATCCGAGGCTTGAAAATTTGAAGTGAATTTCTTTAGATTTGTTTACAGCCTGTCTTCAAGCATAACCCACTGACTAATAAGAAAGTTTTTCTTTCTTATGCAGTTGGTTGATACCTCGTCCACTAGATGGAGTGACATTTTTGTTGTTCGCTCTAACTGGAGACGAGGAATGAAATACTCTGAAAGAATTTCGATTTTCAATTATGGAATATCATTGACTTTAGGTTAATGATGGCCACTATCTTGCACTGACGAGTGACTAATGAGCCCGAAACCGGTCTGTAAGTGTGCCCGTTCCAAAATTGAAAGTCGACTCTTTCAGTTGTATTGCCAATTGCATATGCAGGAACTTTTCTGTGAAGATTCCTGCGTTGACGCCTGTGTCGGATATAATCCAACGCCGTTCGTGGTATTAGCCAGGGGAGTAGTTGTTTTCTGATAGGCGTCAGTCCATTCAACCTACTGTGTAAGTATATCCGAGACTGGCTTGAACATTTCATTTCTTTAGATTTTTTACTGCCTGTTTTCAAGCATAGCCCACTTACTAATAAAAAAAACTTCATTAAATTATTCGCATCCTCCTGAATATGAGGATTTTGTTGTTTTCATCGATATTCTGTAACTTTTGGGTTCGATGTTGCACTTTTTCTGTGATTCGGTATGTAGTACGGAAAATTGATGATATACAAACAAAAAAAACTGAATTTTATGTCACAAACAATCGGTGTGTTTCAATGATAGTTGATATCATATTGAGAAGTCTGCCCAAAGCACTCAAATTTTTAACGTCAGAGGCGTGGGGATAAATTATCCCCAAAGTCCTTCATAATCGAGAGATTGGTTGGATTTTTATGATGTTTTCCAATAATTTGACTAGGCTGATTGAAAATTTGATACATTTTGGGTATTCAAGAAAACATTCTGAAATGGAATAAAAATTATCTAGTCTGCAGAGTACAATTTTTAAATATGGTAACTCAGTATCTTCCTCAATCACAGTTTCATCGGGTGTACCACAGGGTTCTCATTTAGGGCCATTGCTTTTCAACCTATTTGTAAATGACTTGAAAGATGTTATTCTTTATAGTGAATTTCTTTTGTTTGCTGATGACCTGAAGATGTTTAAAGTTATTCATGACTCAACTGATACAAAATTATTACAGTACGAT
>NW_019289919.1:92936-102942 GCF_000500325.1 Leptinotarsa decemlineata
AACAGAAGTGTAGTGGGATTACAAAATGTATTCAAACAAGTATATTTTTATTAGAGAATGAGATACCTATACAGGGTGTCTTTCCTGACTTTTATGTTAATTATAAATTAGCAGGAAGGGACATTTTTATAGCTGAAAGAAACCAGCTCAGGTTTCTCAAAAATTGCCACTTGTATCATAGAAATAACTTATGATTATCAGAACTGAAATTGACAAAATTGGCAACTTTTGATAACGCAAGAAATTACGAGTTATTCAAAACTTGAATTGTCTAATCTGACAGCATTTTATTTTGAATTCCACGGTGAATCAGAATTTCAAAATAAAATGTTGATGCACTGACAAAATTGTGGTTTATCCACAATTTTGTTGGATAATTGCATTGAATAATTAACTAACAAAAGTTTTTCTATAAAGAAGAAAGATTACACTGGTGGACAGATTATTTAACAGATAATTCAGGTTTGATGCATTGTTATTTTTAAATTCTATGCTTCGTATGGATTTGAATTCAATTGAATTTTTCCAAGTGCTTGCTAGAGTCTAAGCTGTAAGTATACCACTATTATTTCATAATTATTTCAACAAAGCTATAACCACATGATATTAATAATATTTAAAAAAGTCTTGGGAAATTCCACGAAATTCTTTTCGATATATATACTACAATCAACACAAATCTCTCAATGTAATAATCTCAATTAGTAAACGGATACCAATTCCTTGTAAATTTGATGTGAATAAATTTCAAACAATCTCTACCTGCCTTATAATTCTGAACCTTTTGCACTGAACATTCATGTTAGTTAAGACAAAAAAAGATGGAATAATTAGCAACTTTCCCCTTTTTTCTAAGTCAGTGGTAGCCATTCGATTCGTAATTCCACACAGAGTAATTTAATCGCAAAAATAGCTCAAAAGTTGTAAAAATTCAATTTCAAAATATTTATTTTTCCAATACTTGGTTGACAATTAAATAAATGATTATTCGCCGGGAAAAACCTGGATTCTTTTGACCTCTTATTTGAGCTCTTGCGAGACACCTCTTCCACACATCTAGCTTGAAATCGGCCAACGCCTGTTGCCCGCAGATGCGGGATTGGGTGGTTGACCGATAACTTTACTGGGTGAGTGCCGTGTGGTCTGCACCGGGGGACTGTCAAACACCCATAAGAGAGAGACAGCGATCCCCCGCCACTCACCCCTGTACTACGCATCAAAATACGTAAGTACAGTCAAAAATTTTTTCAAAATCGCCGGGTGTCCACAAAACGAAAATTTACCAAATTCGGGTTGGAAACGTTCTGAACGGTGGTTTTATGTGTCATTGTACCAAGCGACTTGTTTGTGTCTTCGAATTCAGCGAACCGGGCTATAAACAATACGTAGTTGACCAAAATGTGTACGGGACACCTTGTTTAGACCTTAGGAAGGACAAGTGACTGGTAATGATATATCAATATCCTATGCTACTAGTCAGGAACTCGAGAAAGGAAAGCGTCCTGCTTTTCCAGAAACGCGTGTGGCTGATTGTACTTTTTCAGCTAACCCTGAGTTGCATGGACTAGATACGCGGAACATTTTAACTGACTGTTGAGCAAGCTACATCTAACAACTGAATACGTACATACTTGTGAACTATATTATTATATCGAGATATAAAATAGGAACTTCTTTAAACATCACCTAAAGCTTTATCGTACAAAACATCAGTATCTCGATATATTAAGTGAAAATCAACAGACTATATAAAAATTTCACTCAGTCTTTCCGTATTTGCATAAAAATATGTGCTCATATGTTCCTTCTCATAATATATGAGGTATCTTGCAAATATAGGAATCGCTTATATATCTATATACTTAGGATTATACAATAATTATAATTAAATTAAAAAAATCACAGGTGTCGTGGAATCGCCATCGATAGTTTCTTAAAAAAATATAACACATATATGCAAACTACGTGTGAGGTTCTGTTAGGCCGGGGTAAGTGTAAAAGTAACAGTAATGGGGGCAGGCTGTTTCTGCAGCATGGGTAAAAAAACCACGGAGGGTACCACTCTGCGTTCGGAAGTTGATTCTTCCAATAGAAAAGCCTGCATAACATACCCTGGCCCTGATGGAAACGTCGATTCTTCTTGGTCTTGTTCCGACTGCTGGTGCTGGCCTTGCGGGATTGCGTAAGTAGCTGGCCACTGCATTCTTTTCGCTACATCTCTCAATGATTGTCCGATCTCCGAAGACAATTCCACTTGTTGTATTTTGATCGGTGATACTGATTGTTTTCTACTTTTCGCGATATCTTTCTTCTCAACATCTTTACCGAATGTATTTTGTTCTTGCTTTGGCTGATCGGTGTCGGTCTCTGCGTCCTCAACTCTTTTCCTGCATGACTCCTTTAGACCGCCGCAGTCCTCTTCTTTGATCGTTGCGGGCAAGAGAAAGGGATGGTGCGACAATATATGACGTTGCAACAGTTCCCGTTCCGAAAAAGTCTGGGGACACATCGGACATTTGATAGGAATTCCCTCCATGGTCAAGGAATGTGACCTCTCGTGAACGAACAAAAGCGGCAGTAGAGGCGACGTGAAGGGACAGTACGAGCACTGGTACATTTTGGTGTTACTATCGTCGATTCCGAATAAGCTGGAAATGAAGTTTTGTATGCCAGGTTTCGGTTGTTCTTGACTGCCGTTGGGGATCTTAAGATTCGGACTGGATCCGTCTGGTTGCATCGAAATGGAGGACTTCGAGGTTCCTCGGTTCTGCTGGAGTTGGTGCTCGATTTCGGCCCATTTCTCAGCCCCCGCTTGTCCGTGGTCCGCCACCAAGTGAGCTTTCAACCACTTCGTGCTCCGGAATCTCCTGCTGCAAATTGTGCATACCTCAGTGAAGTGGGTGAAGTATCTGTGACTCAAATCTGCCAGGTCTCCCGGCTTGAGGGAATTATCCGGTTCGGGCATGGCGGACGAGGTTGGGACTGGTGGCTCCCCTTCGGACTTACGAGGAGGGAGTAAATTAGCCCCGTACTCTATGATGCCGTGCGTATTGTGTTTGTGGACGCGCAGAAAGTACTTGCTGCAGAGTTCCTTGTTGCAAATATCGCACACCACCCCTCCAATTTGTGCTCCGTTTTCAATTTCGATGCCGTGCATTCGTTGCATGTGCGTTTTCATGAAATATTTGTTACACAACTCCTTGTTGCATATTTCGCAGTAGCTGCTGGTTGGGGTTACGTTCATCGAAATCCTCCTTTCGGGGATCTGACTACTGGACACTGATATTCTGTGGGGCTTCTCCCCACTGCTGTATCCATTATAATCGTCTTTTGTTTCGTTCCCTGCTTGGCTGTTCGAGTGGAATTCGCTAATGTGCCTAGACATTTCCTCGGCGTTTTGAAACTCTTTGCCGCAAATATCGCACATGGTGTTATTATTGGATATATTTTCCGTCTCGGTGTTTTTTTCTGCATCCACGTCATCCAGCAAAATTCCGTGATCCGAAAGCATGTGTGCGTGGAGATAGAATCGGTTTTCGAAGTCCTTGCTGCACATAGTACACGTTACAGAAACCTTGCTAGTATCGATGTCGTTCAACTGGAGAATCATAGTTTGAAGTTTTTGCAGGTCCTCACTTATAGCCTCGGCGTTCAAGGATTTATCGGTCGCCTTGAACATTTCTGTCATTTTCCTCATGTCCTGCACAGATTTGTCGAACTCCTCCGGCTCTTTAGAATACAGCTTGCCGTGAACGTTCAAGTTGTGCATTTCAGCCAGACTGGAATTTTGGAACTTTATGCCACAAATGTCGCAAGTTATGTTACTCGGAGATGTTGTCTTGCTGTCGGAACTAGTCTGCTCTGTCATAATAAGATTCAGCGGACTCGTTTGTATGTTGTGAGAAGAAAAGTTCGTTAGCCCGCTTTCCGCCTTCACTTCCCTCTCCTTTTCGTCTGGAATGTAAATCCCGTGTCGTTTCAGCTTGTGTGTTCTCAGAAAATATTTGTTACAGTATTCCTTGCAGCAAATTTCACAAAAAGCCTTGGGATTCATAACCCCCATCTTTCTTAAGCGATATGGTAAATCTAATTCGCGATTGGTTTGGTCTGACGAGAGTTTACTTGATGTATCGTTGAACATTCCGTCAGGATCATTTTTTATTGAGGTAGATTCGGTTTGCGTATTACTAGGACTAGGATTTTCTTCGGCAGGTTGATCGTCTGGGTATATTTTATCACTCTCACTAGACGACGATAGTCCGTTTGACATACCGACGTGTTCATTGAGCTCACCTTCCGACAAATTAGCCTGAGAGGAAAATGGGTTGAATAAACTGTTGAAAGGGTTGATCAGGTTTATCGGAGTCTTCGGTTCGGTCTTCGTGGTAGACAGATCCACGCTTGGCACGGTGTTAGGTAACTTTATATTACCAGCAAGGGATGGGCCAGACATTGACAACTGCAAGGGCTCGGATGAGGAGTTGTCCAGGTAAATGCCGTGCTTGTTCGCTTTGTGTGTTTTGAGGAAGTATTTGTTGCAGAACTCTTTGTTGCAAAGGTCGCAGTAGGCGTCGGGATTGAATATCCGAATGGGCTTTAAAGGAATGTTCTCAGGCTGCGAGAATTGCGGCATCGTCATGAACATGGGATTCGCTGGGCTGAAAGGCAGATTGGTTAAATTCGAACTCATCCACTCCTTGTTCTGGATGTCATTCATCCATTTCATTTCTGACCTCATCATGGACAGCCCCATCGAAGTTTCCGAATGCTCCAGGTAAGACACCGATGGGTTCGTCGCGATTTGTTCTTCGGGTTCCTTCTTGCACTCCAATGGAGGGTGCTCGCAGATGATGTGATTCTGCAGTTCTTCTGGATATTGGAATGGCAGTTGGCAGATTGAACAACGAAGATTTGGCTCGGGAGAAGGCACGACGGGCTTACCTTCAACAAAATTAGAAGATGGACTCTCGGGTTCGGTGGTCGATATCCTGATGGGGGTGGACTGCTTCCTGCGTTTCTTGCACGACTCGCTCGATGTTATGCTCAGGGATCGCTTGATTGTGCGTGGTGTATCAAGTTCGCCTCTGCTGTTTGATATTTCTTCCGTCACCGCTGAGGCATATCCTCCATTCAAAGTACCAGAACTTGAAGGTAACGTGACGGATGTCATCATGCTTCCTTGTAGGCTTCATGCAATAGTCGTATAGGCCCCTGCGTAACAAAAGACATTTTTAATAATTTAGAAGCAGTGATTAACTTAGTATTTAGTGTGATTACTTCCATACAACTACATATAGAGTAGGTCATCAAAAACATACTGCCAGGGAGAGTTTTTTTGCGAAAATTCAAAAGCACGTCAGATTTTTTGTAAGGAGGCAAGTGGAAATATCACATCAAACTGTGTTTTCACATTTTTTAATCACAATTATGAAATTACAATTCGACGAATCAACAGACTGATAACAGTTATGAGTTAAGCTTTTTTTTAAAGCTTTCATTTAACTTGACTTGTATGTATGTTAACAAATCTTGCAATTTTAATTTGACCCACTTCCCGGTATCCGATTGACCTGAAATTTTGCATGCAGGTCCAGAACCGATGACAATGCATGTTATTCATAAACGTGGCCTGATGCTGCCAGGATCGGCTCCGTACGAGAGATCCCCTCAGCGGTAAATAGCAGGGACACGAAATTTTGTACACGCATTCGTTTATGATAGTCAGTTGGTAGGCACACCATGAAATAGATATCACATCCAGGGCTGGCTTCAATAAAAAAGTATATTTCTAGAAAAAAAATTAAATCAAGCTTTTACCTTTACCTACTTCCCGACTCTAAAAAGAAGACAATAAATGGTGCAGTAGGTTGTAAGAACCCAGATAATCTAATAGATTGTACTAGAAAAAATGATAATATAGATTTAAATAATATTATACCATCTGATATAAACAAGACTGGGGGGTTGCCTAAAGAGTTGGAAATATTTGTGGCGGCCAAGGTGATGTTGCGATACAATCTAAGGGTTTAGTGAATGGTGTCATCGGTCATATAATAGAAATTATATGGCCCTGTTTCCGGAGAGCACAAATGTATGACACGGACATTTCATCAGTCCGTATGGACTTCGGCAAAGATGGGATCCACGTTATTCAATCGAAATCTGTGCAATTTCCAGCTAAATTAAGCCATGGTACAGCTGAACGTAGAATGTTGCCAATTGTTTTATGCTGGGCTTTTACAGTTCATAAAATTCAGGGTAGTACGGTTGGCCACACTGTTGTATACTTGGGTTCAAAGTTATTCGCTGCCGGCCAAGCGTACGTGGCTTCAAGTAGGGTCACATCAATAGAAGGCCTCCTGATAGAAGAATTAGACTGTTCAAAATTAACTGGGACTCGGTCACGTAATAATGACGCCATCAATGAAATGAATAGACTAAGAAATATAACAAGCTAATTCTTCTATAAGGTATGCTGGTATGCTGTATACCTAACCTAACCTACCTACTTCTATAGAATATACACACATCGGAAAAGTCTAGGGATATTTTTATAACATACTAAATATCATAAAAATAAATGCATGAGGTCGTTTAATTTCGATTAAATAATAATCACCCGTCAACTTTTTTTTCCCTAAAGCGATCTAAAAAAAAATTATTGCCATTTTTAAAAATATTCCTAGACTTTTCCGATGTGTGTAGTTCATCCTAATAATAGTTTTCGCCGTTCCTTAAGTTTTTCTGTTGAAGGACTCTCCGTTTTGATGGACTTTCGTATTGATCGATAACTATCGATTGAAACTGAAAAAAATAAAATAATGATAAAAGAACTTTTAAAACAAGCTTATATTTAGGTGCCCTAAAAAGATCAAAATGAAATTTTTAAATCACATTAACCACATTCATTTATGACTTTACAGAATTGAAATTATAATAAAAGCTTGTCGCGATGCCTAGAAGAAATCTCTACATATTCAGTCAGATGAAATTCAAATTAAAAAACATTCTGACAGATCAACTAGGTACTGCAATAAATTTCAAACCCGATAAATCCTATGTGTGCAAAAAAGTTATTCAAGGTTAAAGTTCCACATTTTAAGCATTCACGGCACTTTTATTTAATTACAAACATTATGAATTGCTTACAAGTTTAGTAGGTGCCTACCTAATTACAAAATTTCAATTACAAATTGAAATTATCGCGACAAGCTTTTATTATAATTTCAATTCTGTAAAGTCATAAATGAATGTGGTTAATGTGATTTGAAAAGTTTATTTTGATCTTTTCAGGGCACTTAAATAAGAGCTTGTTCAAAAAGTTTTTTTATCATTATTTTATTGATACCAAGTTGACTCATTTCATCTTTCCCATATTTGTCACGTTTTGAAAAGCAATGTCCTGCTTAAAATACGAAGAACGGAGTATAGGCCAGTTATGCGGCACTGGAATACACAATTTTTCGCATAATTTCCTTGAGACCTGTTTATATAAAAACCAATTTACCTTCTTACAAAAATAGCATTTTTGATCTTTCCAATTACCGAACAAAACACTCCAGTAGATTTCATTCAAAATCGGAAGGGCCATATTAAAATATCCTTCACCTATAGACATCAGTGTCAGAATGAAATATCCAGCGACATTTCATGAAATAGAAGCACTCGGACTAAATATCGTAAAGAAGTATGAATCATACAGTTTCCCTCATTTCGGAATCGCCCTTCTCATTTTGCCAGTTTCCAAGAGAAATAGCAGAAAGTCCGCTTGAGGGGGAGAACAACCTTCAGTACAGCCCGCATTATTACAATTTTTATTGTATTTTAGAAAAATCGATAGTCTTCGTTAATGATATTGCAGCTATTCCACATAGTGGGAAACAACCCTTTGAAAATAATGTCTTGGTGGTTCGTTAAGAGTGTAGGTCGCACTTTTATTTGTAACATAGAAAGTTTCATTTCTCTTTTCTTCATTATGATTTCCTACCACGTAGTAACGGCCACATCCATCAATTTATATATATTGTGTGTATTTCATATACGTTGAGAATTGTTATAACTTTTACAATCACATACATACTTTATTTAATAATAGTACATATACATTATACATTATAACACCTGGACTAAAAAGTCCCGCACATAAGAAGGAAAAAGCGTTTTTTTTGTTCAAAATTTTTTTGGTGTTACTGTATCATTTGGACGTCCACTGCTTTCTGCATCATCGGTGTCTCTACGACCACGTTTGAAGTCAGCAAACCACCGTTTAATTGTTGTTTCTGATAGAATGGTGTACTTACAACACTTTTCAAGCCATTGCTTCGCTTGAACGGTATTTTTTCCCATCAAGAGGCAGTGTAAAATTAAAATACGAAATTGTTTTTGATCCATTGTTTTGAAAATAACAAAACCAATTATTGATTGAATGAATGAGAAATGGGCTGATTTTAGCAGTAATTTCAACACCGTATTGAATGAACGTCTCAACAAGAATGTAGATGTTACTATCTTGGCTGAAAAGTCAGTATGACATTGCCAACCAAGCTTTTCATACCCAGGAACGTTCCAGTAGAACTTTTGTTTCTGCAAGATGGGACATTTGATAGGTTGAAGTTCATTGCATTAGTTTTATCAGCATCCATACATAGTTGGTTGCAGGTGAACGATTCAAGGAATTTTGACTGTGAATCTCGAAGGCATTCAGTGACTTTGGATTCATCACTCTGTTTATATCTCTATAATATCGGTACCATCACCAAATATGATTAAATTTGTATCAGAACTGCAATTAATGATGTCGTTTATATATATGAGAAACAGTACCGGTACCAACACAGATCCCTGTAGTACTCCATGATATGAAGCCAAGAATAATGAATGTTTATTATTCAAAAAACATTACTTTCCCTTTGGGTAGTTTGACTTCATAAGGAGAAGACTATGTGTTATCTAAAACGTTTAGAATTGAAGAAACTTACAACCCAAAGTATGAAGTATGTCAGTGGTGAGAAGCTAGCAACATAACATAAAATATAGGATTTCGAAATAACTACGGGTAAAATTGTCTATACATACTTTTCACGACGGAACAAATATACTTTCTCTCGACGCGCATTCCGCTAAACAAGTCAGCATTATCAAGTTATGACAAAACTAAATTCTACAACTAACTATTAGAACTTTTATATACATCAAATGAAGACTATCAGATTAGTGTCATTAATCAATTCTTCTTATTAGTTATTGTGTTATTTTGTGATTGTATTTTAATTCCAATCTGAATATAATTGACTACCTACCTGTTATTACGCCCAATATTTAACTGCTGTCTACCTGTAACTTTTAGGTGAAACAGTAAGAAACTCGCCGTTTCTGATGGGATATACGTGTTCAGATTTCGTGTGTTCGGCGATTTTCTGATATCGAAAACTGGATCACAGAATTTGCATACAATTTTGTGCAAAAAATGGATTTGGACCATGAATTGGGACCAATGAATTGGTCCAAATTTTCGCGAAATACAGTACGACGTTGGCCTTCAAAACTCCTCTTACATTCGAACAAAGACAAGACGACGTGATAGAAAAAGTCTGTGCGAATTTTTATAAAAAGTATGTTGGTCAAACTAAGCGGACTACAATAACTCGACACAAAGAACATGTTTCACATATTCGGATTCAAAGACCAAAGAAGTTTCTTGTAACTGGACATACCACAAAATAACTGAGAAATTACCTTCATTTGATAACTATCAATTCCTTAAATGATGTTTCGCCTAGATCAGGGGTCTCCAAACTTTGAAGCCTTCGGGCCATAATGATTTTTTCAGTTTCTTCCAAGGGCCAATTTCTGTCCTTGACTATATTTCTAGACTAGGATAGTCGCAAAGTGCGTGATCTAAGCAAACTTACGTTTTTTTTGCATTTCAATTATTATTGTGTATTGTGACACTTAACGACATCTAGTGGCGAGTAGTGGTACTATGTACTATCTTTTTCAGCTACCC
>NW_019289919.1:133552-156805 GCF_000500325.1 Leptinotarsa decemlineata
TCTGGAAATTTTTAAAACCAACTTGTCTATTTTTGAAACAATTGCCTGTCGATTTGAGGTTTTTCATTGTTCATTTCTAAATAATTATTACGTTGTTTTCATCTTCTCGAAACTTTGTTACGTCATATAAATGGCGACTTAAATCATTTCACAAGTTCTCAATTTTTCAGTGAAAAATATTGATTCTCCATGGGCATCCTTTTCACTTTTGTTTCGATGAGTTGTTGAGGTAATTCCACAAGTTAGAAATAATTTTTAGAAAAATTTGCTTTAATCATTTTATAATTTATTGAACTCAGATACACCTGACATATTTTAAAAGAAATTCTCATCTTTTCAAATGTCGATTCTGAAGTCGGAAACGGACGTAGGTTCCATGGCGACCTCTGATTGGGCAACTTCTGTAACTATTCGATGCACGAACGAACCATACGAATATCATCTTTCTGTACGTGGTCATACGAATGTGATCTGACGTCACTGTATAGTTCTGTCCCCCCACCAACAACGTGATACCAAATGTTGCGCATGCAGCTACGTCGATTTTCGTTTAGTAAGAGAATCAAACATGGCCGCAAGAAGTGTTTGTCCTCACTGATATTGCTATAGAAAATAACTAACGTAACCCTAAATAGTGGTAAATTGTGTCATTCTAACCTAAAACAGTGAAATTTTATGACAAGTGTTTGAAAACAATTAATATTAATCGTTTTATGTTATATTTATTGGTTTAAAATTTCTCTTGGTTGCGTACAGCACAAAATGGCGATCGACTACTCTTGACTGGGATTTTTTTGCGAAACTTTTAATTTTATTGAACTTTTAATAATATTTTTGCTCTTTTAACGCTATGGTAATTTTGATAAGGACCTTTTCTGCATTTATGAAATATTTGAATGTTGATTATTTGTTGTGAATAAGCAAAAATCTTTGATATCCAGCTGGAAAATGCCTGAGGTGAGTTACCCCTTACAAATAATTAACTAGTGGTGTTTTTTAAGAGAAAAAATGTTTTCAGTGTGTTTCTGGGTGTCCTTTGAACCTTATCTTGTTAAGAAGTCAAGGGCGTGGCCCCTCTTTTTGTAACATATTCCCCACATTTTCTTAGAATATTTTTGTTTACAAGTAGTTTTTCATCAATAATACCCTCTAATGAGGGGTGTTCCAACTTTTTCTCAATAGATTTACATTCTCCACACTTCTATCCTTCCATACAGCCAGAAATTTTGAATTTTTGAGATGGACCCATTTGAGCAATTTGGGGCTAAAGTTTGAAAATTATAGAAACAGAACCTCTGAAATGGATTTCTGGATGAGATTTTATTAGTATTGACGGCTTTTCAGATCCATTTGGTGTTTATTTTAGACAAAAGAGCACTTGTTTTGAGGAGATGATCCAGGTCTATTTTTCCTTTTTTTTTAAGATATGGGGAGTATATTGGGGGGGCATTACAACTTTATGTTGATACTGAAGTTGTGGCAGGGAATAAAACTAGTAAGCTTTGCTCCAAATCAATAGATAAAGAAGATATCACAAGAAAAATCATGTTTAATTCCACCACTTCGAATAGAAAACATATATAAGGGACCAACCCCCTTTGGATGTCCCTTTTATTTTTAGTAATGAAAACCTTGTGTGAAAATTAAATTGGAGAGATAAACATTATTTTTGAATAGTTATTATTTTTCACTTCCTTCTAGATTTATAAACTGGAAGAAAAAAAATATTCGTGATTATAACCTCAAAATTTCTGGTTTGATCCTGAACATATTGAGAAAATAAAGCAATATTCATGGTTGATTTTTTCAGTTTTGCATTCTTTGTCACGTTTAAAGACATTGAAATGTATAAAGAAAGTCTGTCAAAATGTCCAAAACTCATTTTAAATCCAAATGTCATTAAAAATCTGCTCAAATTACTCGTCTCCCTGACATTTATTGATCTGTAGAAGTCATTAAAAAAATGAGAAAAAAGGTCACCCATGATGTTTGTTAATTTCATTCTTTCTTTTTCAGATGGGAGACATTTCTGACTCAGAAAATTCTGGATCTGGGTCAGACAATGAAAGCAAAAGCGATTCGTCATCCAATAACTCGGAGAGGTAAGTTGAAATCTATGAAATTGATTTTATTATTCCTCAACTGCCATGAACGTTTTGTCTTTATCTTTCATAGCATTCTGTTTTTTTGTATGTGGATTTTTTATTAGTTAACATATGCATAACATATTCATTGAGGTTAACTACAACAAAAAATAATCTGCGAAAGAGATTCGAAAGTTATATGGATTGTCGTCAGGAAGGTTTTCTCTAAGTGATGATATTGATTTTATGTGAAAATGTTTTTTCATTCATTTCCATAATTTGTTCCGAGATCATAATCTGATTTTTTCATGTTTATTCTATTTTCGGCTCTGGAACTCAGTGTAAAAGATTGCTTCACTTCACTTTTTGTACCGTAGATGTAGTTTCAAGGTACGGTACCTTTATCATTTGCATATATTGCAAGGTAATTTTGTCTTCAAAGAAATGCAAAAACACTTTTGTCAATTTTTTCACCGAAAATATCAAGGAAATCATTTCGAGATACATTTATTGATATTGACTGATGGTTTGAACAGTATAATGAAAAAGGGAAAGTTTCGAAGCTTCCTAATTTATCTTTTAATCTTAAATATCTTATTGTATCAAAAATAAAGAATGCATTTTTTCACTGGAACATAAAAATGAACCATAAGTATCTTTGACATTTTTTGGAGTACAACAAACGGATACACTTATGTTGATGTTTAAAAAATAACCCCTCCCATGAGATTTTTCAGGCAAATGAAGTAAAAAAATGGCATTAAAAACGTTAATGAAAAGTATGTGAATTGGTGAAAAATCTCAATTCTTCAATTTTTATTTTCAAACTGAGCACATCGTCTTTGATTTTTACTACAAGTTGTTTGGCAATATTTGTGTATACTACTGGAGTTTTATTCCAACACAGAGCGCTAAAATATTGCATTTGGAGAAAATGGCTGCTAAGGCGTCATTTTGAGAGGAAACGGCCACTTGTTTTGTGTCCTCAAAAAAATAATTTTATATTCTGTCAGATGTTCTACAAAATATACAGAAGAAAGGTTTTGGCTTTCTATTTCTCCATCTTTATATAAGAAAGGGGGAATCTCCCAAAGAAAGGGCGGAAGCTTCCAAAGAATAGGCAGAAGCAATTAATTTCAAAAAAGTGATTCTATCTATACAAAGATGTGTAGATCATGCAAAGAAGTAACTTTCAGATACAAACTGGAAGAAAAAACCCTCTCAAAACAACTTCTTTCATATAAACGTTGGATTACACGAAAAGAAAAAATACTTTTTGAAACAACTTCTTTTATATGAACATTGAACTATACAAAAAACAATTTTTTTTAGCCAGTTTGTACTCCAAATATTCCTTATGGAATTGAATTACTATACTACACAGTATAGTATGCCGAAGACTTTTCCTCTCTTTAAGAAAATAGATCACACTTTTATTAAAAAAATTATTTATTCGTCAATTCCTATTTTGTTTTCTTCAAAGTCTTGGGAAGAGAAAAAAGTCGCAGGGAGCCAAATCTGGTGAATACGGTGACCGAGGTATGATTACGGTGTTGTTTTTGGCCAATTAATTACGAACAAGCAATTACAAGTGAGCAGGTGCACTACGCTACGGCAATCGAAGGAAACTGAGCAAAACCTTGACATTTAATAGAACTTGTGCTTGTGTATTAGTTGTCTTGTTTTTTTTAAAATCTCCCCTTGAAGACTTAATTCCAAATCAAAAATTGTCAGGCCTGCCTTTCTTTTAAGTGTCTGAATATGCAGAATATTACAATGTCCTTCTGGTTTGGATTAGAATAATTTTTCACCGGTCAAGTCTTATGATAATGTAATTTTCAGGGCCTCTTCGAAGCTTTGTTGGTGTTTTTTATCTAACATTGTCAAATTAGGGCCTAGAGCGAGGTTCTGCAATTGGTCACTGGAAAATTATTAAATAATTTTGACGGTATTACCCAAGCAGAATACACTGGAATTGTTTATAATTGTGGAATGATTCTTGTATGTAACTCAATTTTTGAAGAATTAACATTTGTTCATGATAACAGTTTGAAAAATAATTGTTGTTTTCAGCGGATCTGGGTCCTCTTCGTCAGATGGATCAGAAAGCGGTGGTGAGAATGCTCAAAATGGATGCATCAACGATGTATCAAAAAATGAAGACAGTAGTCAGTTCACCAACTTTTCTAACAATACCGAGCAAAGTTCTCCCGAGCAACAACATGATACATCAAAAGAGGTAAGACTTCAAAATATAATTGCTTATTTTTTAGTTATTTATTTTTAGTTTCGAATTCATGAATACCAACAGAAAATTTATCATATCTATTCAAATTTTTTTCTTCATATTCGTATTCAAGATAAGTTATGTGATATATATTTTTATACATTTATTTTCACTGAGTAGAACACTGAATGTCTACAGTTTTCATCGCCTTGAAAAAAGTATTGGAACTGTTTCATTGATTGACTTGTGCATCGAAGAAAGGAAAATCTAATTGTCAAACCACTTATCCAGTTTATATTGTATGAAATGTTCAAATTGATTTATAAATCAAAGACGGTTTCACAATGTCAAGAATTCCAATAAATTTTATAAATAAAAATTTTACATTTGAAATTTGATATAAACAAAACAATGCTGATAACTAAAGAAAATTTGCTATTACATTCTTTGGAGAATGATTGAAATCAAGAAAACATTTATGAGGTTTGCGAACAGCCAGTAGTCGCTGGAAGCCAAATCTGGCGAGTACACTGGATGTGGAAGAATTCGAAGTTCAATTCATGTATATATGCCATTGTTTTGATTGACTTGTGACACGGTGCATCGTCTTGATGGAACAACATTTTTTTCTTTGCCACATGCGGTCGTTTCTTTGCAATTTCGGCCTTCAAAAGCACCAATAATGTTCATTGTTGATGGTATTTCCCTTCTCTAGATAGTCGATGAATATTACACAACGCACATTACAAAATACGGAGGCCAATTGTGCTTTTAGGCACTTTGGACGAAGTTCACCAGTTGCTCTCTACTCAGATGGGTTTGATTCAGGAGTGAAGTGATGGATCAATTTTTCATCCGTTGTCACATATCGACGCAGAAATTCTGGTTTGTTATGTTCAAACGTGGCCAAACAGTGATCTCGCGCAGCACCCACTTTGAGCAGAGCTTTCTCATAGTCAAATGCTCATGCAATATAAAGCCAACACGTTCTTTTGATATCTTAACAATGTCAGCTAACCCACGCAACTTCACTTCGATCATTGAAAACGATTTTGTGGGTTATTTTCATTGTTTTGTGGTGTTACTGCCTCATTTGGACATCCACTGAGTTCTGCCTCAACAGTGTCTCTTCGACCACGTTTGAAGTCAGCAAACCAACTGTTAATTGTTGTTTCTGATGGAGCAGAGTCCTTATAACACTTTCTGAGCCATTGCTTCGCTTGAACGGTATATTTTCTCATCAGGAAACAGTATGAAATTGAAACACGAAATTGTTTAAAAACAAAAGTAGTGTCACTCTTAGCACAATAACTCACAAACTCATGTGTAGAATATCATGAAATTTCAACAGATTTCTGTTGAATTTTCATGGTTGAATTTTCTTTGGGTATTGATGGCACCACTGATAGCCAGACAAGCCTGTCTCTGTAAGCCAGAGAGCTTCACTTGGGCCGTTTTCTGTAAAGCCTTCGGCCACCAAGCAATTGCACCATAAGTGATCATTGGTCTGACAATCCTCTTGAAGGTTAGTACCTTGCGGGACTTGCTCATGTAGTATGGTGAAAATTTTAAATAATAATGGACCACAGTGTCTAGCCTGGGGAACAAGGGCACATATAACACATGTTATTTATCTTGATTCATTGGTAAACTATTGAAGCATTGCTGAATTTCCTTCCTTTAATCAAATGATAGAGCTGACCCTTACTTGATGAAAATTTATTATAATTTATTTAAAAAACACTCTTCAATGCGAGATTTCCACTTGAAAATTTACTACGGTATTCTGGACAGATCTCCGATTCAGGTAAAATGATAGCTCAGGTATAAATTATTATTCATTACTCTACAGTCTTATGAGTTGTTCCTTGATAAGTAAATACTTCAGGTAATGAATTTATCATGTAGAATGCAGAAATTTGATAGATAGTAATAGTCATATATGATTCAAATTAATATAAAAACAAGCCAGAGAATTTGCACAAACAGTATTGTGACTCCCGAAGATGCTATCAATAACGAAACACGTGTCTCACATTAAAGTCTGCATTTTGAATATGTTTCTTAAATCAAATCATTGTTACCTTTGACAAAATAATTTTGTAATTGACTTTATCAAATACTTTCGAGGAATCTGCTGAAATCAAGGCAGACTTGGTTTCATTTTTCAAAAGCAGCCGTTTCCTTGATAAGCAAATTATAATTGGTAAGCATGGACATTTTCCCACAAGAAGACTACTTCTATCAATTGACAGAAAAATGTGTTACTAGTTGACGATCTATCTGAAGCTATCATACATGCAGTTGAGCCGCGTTGAAGTCAATCGAGTTCTAGGCATTTTGCAGTTTTTTTTTCCTGCACTGATGAGAGGTTATACCTCGAAACCGGTCTGTAGGTGATCTGCTCGATCGATGTACTGCAGCTGGATGACTGCGAAACATCTGCAAGACTACCCTCTGTGAGGTGTCTTGCATGAATGTCTGTGGAATATAATTCAATATCCAGCGTGGTATCAGCAGGGAAAGTAGTTATTTACAGCAGCCATTATTGCCAGAACCTACGGTGTAGGTAGTTGGGAGAGATTATTATTTTGATATTACATTTTGAAATATTCATTTTGTAAATAAGTAATTGTCAACTTCTCCTAGAAGAATTCATAGAGTTGATCTGTTGAAGCGTCTAGGCAGTGCCAAGATAGCCTCAAGGATGTGTAACTCTTTTGAGTAAGTGATGGCAAGCTTTTTTCTTTATCCATTACATTATCTCTATCCCCTGGTTTGTGAATGGTTCTGATGAAACTATTCCCCCCAAAATTATAGGAAAAGCTTATAGTTAAAGACAAGTTCAATAATGCAAAAAGAAAATTAAGCACAAGCACATATACATTTTTTAAAATTAAACTGAAGGAATTCCATCAGATTCATTTGATGTCCCATGAAATGAATATTTGGTAACGTGATCATTAAGATGAATTTGAATCTGTGGTAGCGTGAGACATGTGAACGCCATATTTTCAGATAATCACTTTTATTTCATGTAGTCGGACAAGAGCGCAGAAAGTTTGGAAATCAGAAGATCGGTCAGATCGAGGAAAGAACCGGAACGACTACAGAGCAGAGACAGTGATAAAATAACCAGTGAAAAAACCAGTAGCAATAAAAACGAAGAATGGAAGTACAATGATGCCAGTTCCTCAGAATCGGAAGAAGAAGAAAGAGAAAGACCGCCGCCTAGTAAGAGAGTTGGCGCTAGATCCAGAGCCACAGCGGTGAAGAAAAAACCAGTGAAGAAATCGAGGAATAAATACAGCTCGGAAGACGAAACCAGTGAAGAAGAATCAGACGATGAACGTAGAAGAAAAGCCGGTTCTCGTAGAAAAGCTACAACGTTTAGTTATAAAGAAGATAGCGATGAGAAGACGGATTCGGAAGATTTGTTGGAAGTTGACACTACTGAAGTTGTTGAACCTGTACCTGAAGAAAAATGCGAGACTATCGAAAAGATACTCGCTCAAAGAAGAGGAAAGAAAGGAGGTAAATATTTATCACATAATGCATGTCAGATATAACTCATTTTATCTGATTGTCTAAAAGTGATAATACTGATAAAGAAATATGGGCAGTCATGTAACGCCAGTCATTGAAAATGCAATTGTATGTGATATATGCAAATAAGAATATATAACTCTGAGTGAGGTATATTCCAAAATGAAGATGCAAACACGTTTGTATACTAATAGATTTACTTACACAATCTTGGCAGGTTTCATCATATATGACAACACGAAAATTGGGGGACATATAAGTCAAAAGGCACTAAAACATCAAAAAAATATTGTAAAAAATATAAGTGGATATATTTTTAGTAATATAAATTTTTGTTTTTTGGAGTTTTTGGCAAAAAAGTTTTGACACTCTAGATCCCAGGACAATTGAGCACTGCGAAACCCTAGTATGGAATCTCATATTTTTTCAGTTTGAATAGGGCCGTGTGTGAGAGATATATAGATGTTTCGTTCGATTTCACAGTCATGTGGTTAAAATTACTACTGCTAGGTTATGAATATAATAGATTTATTTGGAATGACTCATGTCGTCCTTTTTAATCTGATAGATCTAGGATCGTAATCTATCAGATCAGTTAAAAATCAAATTGTTCGCCTTTGCTCAAAGGGATAAGAAGCTTCAAGAGATTGGTGAAAATGTATAGAAAGTTATGCAAAAATTAATGCAGAAGAAGACAGCAAAGCGGATGTGAAGATGTGAACGTTTGTCGAATTTTTAATAGATTCATTTAGCTTGTTGAATAATTTGTGTCCAAGAAAAGATAGCTCCTCTGAAATATAGGAACGCTGATTGGTACTAATGTATCTCTAGAGCGGGTCGGGTATAGAGTGATCAGACTCCAATCCTTGCCAAGAATATTTTGTATTAATGACGAAGCAGTTTTCACGTATCTGAAAATTTGTAAGCTTTTGATACTTTCGATTCTTCTACATTGTGGATTTTAGTTTCTCCCATAGCGCAGAATCACTTTTGGACAGTTATATCTCTGAAAGGACCAAAACTGCCCATCCTGTTGAGTGAACAGTTTTGGTCCTTTCAAATATTTTAAGTACCCCAAGGTTCAGTTCTGGCACCACTTATTCACGCAATTTAAATCAACGATTTCCATGACTTAACCAACTTGATCAAAGTATATCATCATGATAATGATACTTGATTATATAGCTTCAAAGATATAACACTAGCCAGTAAAACTATTAACTAAAATCTTCTCAGTTCAAAAGCTCATGTCATTTGTTTAGAAAAACATTTGAATCCTTGTCAATTTTGATTCTTTTGTGAATGAAATCACAAAGTTCAAAATTTTTCACATAAAAATGTTCAACTACTAGACAATGTTATGAAACACGATATATAATATACAATTTCATTACTTCGGACTTCCATTGTCTAATACGATTTGAAATCCCTGAAAGAACCAATGAAAATGAAAATTAAAATGTGTAGCTGAAAATAACAATTATATTGAACAAAAAATTAGGAAACCTGAAATTACAATAAAATACAAGTAAAAAATTGAACAATTGAACAAAAAATAAAAATAAAAAATTGGGAGATTCCAAGCCAAGTTTCTTCACGACGTTTCGATTGTTAATTTCCGCAATTCTTTCTAATTTTTCATTTGTGTTCGAACTAGTCAGTCCTACCGTGATTTCCTTTGATTTAAATATCTTTATTTTTCAAAAAGGAAAATTATCTTTATAAATCAACAATTGAGGCAAAATATAAATTATGGTTCAATACCACCTCCACAAGCCACATAAACAACAGTTGTTTTGTTATTTATTTATATAGAGGAAAATAGGTTAGGTGCACAAAGTGTCATATGTCAGAATGTCTCGGAACTCGGAGCATAAGTAAACAGAACAGCACGCCTCTGAAATATGTCATCTTTGTTTGTCTCATACAGGTAAGAGATTCATTGTCCTTTATTATCTATAACCGATGTTGCCAATTGCTGAAATAGAAACGAATCCTTTAAATGTTGAATGCATTATTTCATTCCTTTTTCTTAAGTATTTAAATAATTTTTCAAAGAAAAAGGTTGAAATGATAAGTTTAAAATGCGTTGTTTTAGAGCTCTTTTATGAAAACTACTTGATTTTCGTCAGGAGGAACATTCCCCATTGTCTTCGGGTGATGACTGTTCAGTTTTAATTTTTTTGATTGTTTTTTATTTTGTAATTTCAGCGTTTTTTTTCAAATAACTTCCAACAATTGCACAATTTTTCGCTGCTTCTAATTTTCCTTTACCGACATTTTCAAGAGAAAGTAATGTTTCGGCAAACTTTAGGGCCCTATCGAAGCTATGTTTGTGTCACATTTGACCTTACATTGTCAATCTGAGGCCCATAAGAAGGTTCTGTAATTGGTCACCATAAAATTATTCAATAGCTTTCATGGTATTACCCAAGCAGAATACACTCATATATTCACGAAAGATATATTAACTTTTTATCAGAATTTTACACATTTATTTTATTGTTTAATAAGCATATTTTTGAAAAAATCGTAATACAGTTTTAATGTTTTATATTATCTAACAGTTACTGGCAACATAACTACATGTTACTACATTGAGGAACATGGTGATCCAAATGAAGGAGTTGACGAGAAGGATTTGGAGAACACTGAAGATCAATATCTTATCAAATGGAAAGACTGGGCACACATTCACAATACCTGGGAATCTGACGCAAGCCTCAGGGAACAGAAGGTGAAAGGCCTTAAAAAACTAGAGAATTACATAAAGAAAGAAGTCGAAATTCAACAATGGCTGAAATACTCTTCACCGGAAGATGTGGAATATTACGAGTGTCAGATGGAAATGTCCCAAGATCTCCTGAAAAGCTATAACGATGTTGAAAGAATAATAGGTGTGTTACCGGTGTATTGGCAATGGTGCTTTTTTCTATAGTGTTTCTTTACAGCTAAATATGACAAACCTGAAGATGGGGTTGACTACTTCATAAAATGGACGAGTCTGCCATATTCTGATTCCACGTGGGAAGATTCTGGTCTCATCCAAAAGAAGTGGCCTAACAAAATTGTCGAGTTTCAAGATCGAGAAAGGTCGACAAGGACACCCACCAGGCACTGTAAAGTACTTAAATATCGTCCCAAATTCCACGAGGTCAAAACCCAACCAGAATATATGACCGGAAGAGACAATGTAAGTGGATGTTTTAGTTAGTTACGCTAAAAATGTTAATTTATTGATAAATTTACCGTTTATTTGCTGGTGGCATAAATGGCAATTTTCTGATTTCTGGATAAGTCCTGGAATTTGTGTTCCACATGATGAAACTCATTTGTATCTTATCAATGTGTTATCCTTGGTGTTCATTTCACCTCGTTTTAACTTAGAAAACCACTTTTCAACAATTGATTTTCTGGTGCAAAGTCCAAATAATGTTTATCAAGTTAAGTCTTGGCGTCATCAGTATTTTTTTTTCACTAAAAAGTAATGCCTTAACAACACAGAAATTCCTCTTTATCCATTTTCTTCAATCTAACTGAAGTTGCTTCACTCAAAATGTTTCTATCTCTCAAGCTAATAGTCCGATAGCTGTGAAATGTGTAGAGATGTCTATTGAAGGTTAGAGTTAACTAATAATCATATGGATACTAGTAGCGCCATCTGTGTGTTAGCCTACAAACTTTTCTGTGCATCTACTAATGGTGCATACGTTTTATGGGCTAGGAAAATAGTCAGTACAAATGCTTACACTTCCAAAAAAGTATTTATTGTGCAACAGTTTATGTACATTATATCGAGATCTGCTGGGACATTGAAACAAAGAATTCAATTGAAATTTTAATAATTTTCTTCTGATTTACCTCCCAATTTCAGCAGAATATTACAGGCAATGTAGTTCAAACCACTTGGTTACGTAATAACTGTACTATATTCTTTTTCAATGTAAGTACAAAGTAAACGAAGGTGTGACGATTTGTCGTCTGAATCTGTACTTTGCCGTTGTTTATTTTGAGTCTTGTCTACCTGAGCTCAGTTTTCATTGACTCATTGCAATCTTCTTCAGGTTATGTTCACATAATTGAAGCGTGTTTCTGTTTTGATGGAAACTGCCTTGGAATTGATTATAGTATGAGTATGTAATAAAAAACTTGTACTATGATGAAGGTTGACATTTTCCAAGTTTATTTTTGGACATTTCATTAAATTCATCATAATGTAAAACAGTATGTCAATGCAGCAACACAAATTCGTTCTTTGTCATTAAAAATTTATAAAACAAATCAATTTTTAATTCCGAAATGACATTTTTCGAGCCAAATTATATCCTTCTCTTCAAACCCCTCGGAGTGACAGCCCCCATTATAAATTGAATAAAGCTGACTTTCATAGCCTATTTGAAAGATTTTAGTTCTCTTTCGACTAATTGATTTCCAGAATTTTGCATATTCTCCAGCAAGAAAATTGAATATACAATTTTTCATATTTGAGGATTTGTACTAACGTGAGGATGGTTTCAGAACTTGATATTAAGGGACTACCAGATACATGGTTTGAACTGGATGATACACTCTTGGACTAAAGAGAACTCTGTTATACTGGCTGACGAGATGGGTCTTGGTAAAACAATTCAGGTAATGTAAAGTTGCAGGTAAATACAAGATTGATTTTTTAGATTTTCTAACGGAAACTATTTTTTGTTCAGACCATTTGCTTTCTGTACTACCTCTTCAACACACATCAGCTTCACGGGCCTTTTCTGTGTGTTGTGCCACTCTCAACGATGACGTCTTGGCAAAGGGAGTTCACCCAATGGGCCCCAGATTTGAACTTCGTCACCTACCTGGGAGACGTCCAATCAAGAGAAACGGTAATGGTTTTTTTCAACAGTTTTAATAATAGTGATTGATTATTGATGGAAAACGAGTTCATTATATGTATTAACTTGCAGATCCGGCAGTACGAATGGTGTTACGAAGGATCAAAGAGACTGAAATTCAATGCTATTCTTACGACATATGAAATTGTTCTCAAAGATAAAGCTTTTCTGGGAAGTCTGAGTTGGGCTGTGATTTTGGTAGACGAAGCTCACAGGTAATGAAGCCTTTTGATTTATTGTTGATTTATAACATCATGGAGTATTTTTTTTGTTAATAATGTGTCATTTGAATTCCAGGTTGAAAAATGATGATTCCCTTCTGTACAAAGCTCTAATGGAATTCGATACTAATCACAAGTTGCTTATTACTGGTACCCCACTGCAGAATAGCCTTAAGGAATTGTGGGCACTCCTGCATTTCATAATGCCTGCCAAGTAAGTAGAATTGTTGAAAATATTATGGAATTTTCAAACAGAACCGAATAAGTAGTTTTTCACTTTGCATTTTTTGTAATAAGGTTGCGTGAAATGTAAACATTTATAACTACTTGAGTTGTGTACGAGGTTTTTTAAAAAAATGAGGTGAATTTTCATTTTTCTCAAAAATTTTTCATCAATTTCTATTTTGTCCTCTTCAAAGTAGTTCCCCTCAGATATAATACACTTGTCCCAGAGATTTTCCTAAACTTCGAAGCAGTTTATTGGTCGTTGATATGCTAGGGCGTCTCCGGGGCGAGTGTCGTCGTTCACATTTTCTCGACCTTCTGTGAAAATCTTCTACAACTTGAAAATATTTTTCTGACTCAGAGTACAATCACCGTATGCCACTGTCAATAATAATAATAAAGTGTTTTTGAGCATTAAAGCCTTTTTTTGCACAAAATTTGATGCAAATTCTTTGTTTCACCCTTTTTGATAGCAGAAAGTTACCGAAAACGCAAAACATTTCTAACTCTCATGCTGTCACCAACAAACTAAACGTGCTGAAAAGCTGAAACTGTGAACATATGCTCGAGTGTAGTAACCTGAATCGCTAATAGAATATACGTAGACCGCGAAATTTGAACCTTTACCTTATTTAAAAAAAAAAACTCGTATATACAGGGTGGGCTATCGAAAACTTGACATGGAGGTTTTGGGTACTAATTTTGCAAATCCTGAAAAACGCTCAGGCAGGTCGATTTTTATTGGGAGGGGGGCAGTTTTTTCCCCATGTACAGCGTCGTCACTTCAACCCCGGAGCAGAGGGGTGAACAACCCTTGGAATTTCAATAGGGAATAGGGGGTGAGTCGCACATCATTTGAAAGAACTTGGAATTCTCTAAACATTGGACGTATTTAAAAGAGTTTTTTCCGATGATAAACTTTTTTAATATTGTTAATAGCAACAAATTGTTGTACGCCACTGTTCAATTGGAATGTATTTGGAACTCTTTCATTTGTTTTTATTCGTACAAATTTAAAAAAAATGTACACCGTTGTTTAGAGAATTCCAAGATCTTTCAAACGATGTGCGACTCGCCCCCAGCTCTATATTAAAATTCCAAGGGTTGTTCACCCCTCTGCTCCGGGTTTGAAGTGACGACGCTGTAAATGGGAAAAAACTGTCCTCCTCCCAATAAAAATCGACCTGCCTAAGCGTTTGTTAGGATTTGCAAGATTAGTACCCAAAACCTCCATGTCAAGTTTTCGATGGCCCACCCTGTATAATAGAAACTAGTTTATGTTGTTTAGTTTGCTCCCTTACTTAGGTGACACATTGAATATTGTTTCTATTTTTCAGGTTTGATAACTGGGAAGACTTCGAGAAAGAACATGAGAACGCTTCCACTAAAGGATACGGTAAACTTCATAAACAACTGGAGCCGTTCATTTTGAGAAGGGTGAAGAAAGACGTGGAGAAATCTTTGCCTGCTAAGGTTGAGCAGATTTTAAGGGTAGAAATGACGTCTATTCAGAAACAATACTACAAGTGGATTTTGACAAAGAATTACAATGCTTTACGTAAAGGTGTCAAGGGTTCAACGACTACCTTCTTGAACATAGTGATTGAATTGAAGAAGTGTTGCAACCACGCCTTTTTAACGAAACCGACTGAATATGAGAATCAGAACTCTCAGCAGGATCATTTGCAAATGTTGTTGCGTGGATCCGGAAAACTAGTGCTACTGGACAAATTGTTGATCAGGTTACGTGAAACTGGACATAGAGTTCTAATATTCTCTCAGATGGTTAGAATGCTTGATATTCTTGCCGAATACCTCCAGCTTCGCCATTTTCCGTTCCAAAGGTTGGACGGGGGAATTAAAGGCGAGTTGAGGAGGCAAGCTCTCGATCATTTCAATGCTGAAGGATCGCAGGACTTTTGTTTCCTCCTGTCTACCCGCGCTGGTGGTTTGGGTATCAACTTAGCTACCGCAGATACTGTGATTATTTTTGATTCCGACTGGAATCCTCAAAACGATCTTCAAGCCCAGGCAAGGGCCCATAGAATTGGACAGAAACATCAAGTTAATATATACAGGTACTGTTGCTGATGTTTTTGCAGGAATGTATCTCACCAAAAAATTTATAGGTTGGTTACAGCCCGATCTGTTGAAGAAGAAATCGTTGAGCGTGCTAAACAGAAAATGGTGTTGGATCATTTAGTCATTCAACGAATGGACACCACCGGGAGAACCGTTCTCGACAAGAAGGGCTCTTCCAATAATAATCCGTTCAATGCAGAAGATCTTACCGCCATTTTGAAGTTTGGGGCCGAAGAGTTATTCAAAGATGAGGATGAGGATGAAGAACCTAACGTAAGTTATGAAATGTTAAAATAATTTCTAGGTACTTCTGTTTGAAGAAAATAAAACTAACATGGGCCATTTTATTTCTGTGTAGCAGCACGTAGCGTGAAGTAGATGTTCCGATTGTAGGTTAAGAGATTTGATTGATTTCATGCTAGTAAAGTATTGATTGATTGATTTATGTCAAATTGGATATGACTAATTGCATGTGTAGTTGGATTCAAAACTGAATGCAGTGCTTTTTTTAATTATTAGTTCAAGCATAGGGTACATTTTTAAAAAACAAAAACTTGAACTGTTTATAATTTTCTTCTTAATACCCTGGTGAAAATCAATAACACTATCATGAATTATTGAAATGTGTCATTGCTTGAAATTGCAAGTGTTTTCAAATCTCAAAATTTTCTTATTCGTCAATTATATACATTAAAAATAAATGTATTGAAAAAGAAACAGTTTACATAACCACAAACTTTATTTTTCTATACAGTAGCTTCCGCTTCCTCAATTGTGTTTGATACGGAGCTCCCAATATGTCTAGCTATTATATTATGGAACTGTGTTGCAGTTTTGTAGCAATATTTTTCAATATGTTTATTTGATTCCAACTCGGGGACAATCGGTGTTTACTGTGTATCGTCTTAACCATCCCAAGGATCGCACGTTAAAAGGTAAGACCTCGTCAATCCTTAGCTCGTACTAGGTTGTCATGTGTACGGGAACTAAAGCTGGTTGATAGAAAAGCCCATTTTAACCTAATTTTTCATAACATATAGAATTACAGAAAAATTATCGTCAATTGTGAGAAGCCATTTTTTTTATTCTTCATTCTGTTAGTATGAAAGATATTTTGAATTTTAGTATTGATGAGTCAAATACCTGAAATATCATTTCAAAAAGAGCACTTTTCATAGGCATATTGATGAACTATTTGAATGAGAAAAAATTGTTGAATGCTGATGATTACTGATGTTCAAAATTTCTCTAGCCTGAATGACCCTTTAAATTTTTCACTTTTGAAAACTATATAAAATTATTTTTAATAGTACTTAATTGAGCACACATGATCATATTTCATGTCACAGACATGGGCTGATTAAAAATTATTGTGTTAGGAATCACACGTTAAAAGGTAAGACCTCGTTAGTTCTTAGCTCGCACAAGTTTCTCAACTTCTGAGAGTTGTCGTTCATATGGGGGCGGCAGCTGATTAACGGAAAAACAGATTTTTTGTTTTATATGTTTATTTCAATTAGAGTATTTTTTTTCTTAGAGGTTTCTTGATCTTTCAGGTGATTTTTCATAATTATTTCAAATATGTTAGTGTTATACAATGCAGAGGCTAGATTTACTTTTCTCTTCAAATGGCAATGTTATTTCACTACACTACTTATAGATGCAGCAGTTTTCTTAATCCGGCCTTTAACCGGCGTAAACACTTCCTAAAGGATTGCTATATTGCTTTTCCTGGACTAAATGATTTGGGGATCCGGCCTCCAACCGACGTAAACACCATTTCAGCCACTGACTTACGCAATTTTTAACTGTTTGAATAATTTACTAGGACGCTTCACAAAGCAGTGAAAACGTTTTCCGGAAAATTGCACAGGAGTACACGCCTTCAAACAAGTATTTTCCGCTAGTCTATTCAAAAGCCGCTATTTTTACCGGAAGTCTGTTAAGAGGAGAAATAATTAAATAAATTGCGATTTTCTCGAGTCAGTTGAAGCTCAGCTTTCAAGTTTCGAGAGGGAAAAAATTGACCTCACATTCTATGATACAATTTGGAAATTCTGACTTTAAACTGCGAATTCAAGAAGTATTCTATATAACCTAACGTAACTCAAGAATTGGTATTACTCAGAGTTAAACACGGGAGCCAAGTTCCAACTGTCGCGAAATGCTACACCACGATTAATGAAGTGTTGGTGATGTGAAGCATAACGCATATTTTACTGAAAATAACTAAGAAGCTTTTTTGGTTCCTATTCACTTGATCAAATAAGTGATAGTAGAAATACATTTTATCGAAATTTTGTTAACTAGGTAGTTTTCTTTTGTGCACCCTGATCACTCGATCAGAACACGTTCAGGTAACGAACCTGGTTTTTTGTTGAAATTTCAAGTTATTGTAAATGTAGAATTTCATTCCTGAAATATAAACGCGTTCATGTTGAGAGCTTATTCAACAGTGAATTTGTTTAATTTGATTTTTTACCAATTTAGAAATCTAGTGCAGCTAACTCGACTAGTATCAATTGCCTACTTGTCAGGGGATATAAAAATCACATGTGTGTCATAATTTACCTGTTTCAATGTGTGATGTTTCATTATTCATTTCGTAATGTTTCATTTATTACAGTGTGATATTGATGAAATTCTAAGACGTGCTGAAACTCGAGATGAAGCACCAACATTGGTTGGTGATGAACTTCTCTCGGCTTTCAAAGTAGCTAGTTTTGCTGCCTTTGATGAGGACGCTGAGCCTTCTCCTGTAAATAATGTGTTAGGAGACGAAGAAAGTAAAGATTGGGACGAAATCATTCCTGAAAAACTACGAAAGAAAGTGGAAGAAGAACTGAAAAATAAAGAAATGGAAGATCTGTATCTTCCCCCGAGAAGCCGGAAAACCCTGCAGCAAATAAATCAATCTGAAAGTGATGGAGAAGAGGGCAAGGGGAAAAGTAAGAAAAAGAAAGATGGTGATGAATCAGGCGGGTCCAGCTTGGAAGGAGAGGAATCTGATGAGGAAAAACCTAAAAGGCGCGGTAGACAGTCTGGAGGGGCTAAAGAAAAATTTAAGAATTTCACTGATGCTGAGGTAGGTCAACAGTTCTTAAGTTATACAATTTTTTCACAGCTTGGATCTGACTTAGTTCTTGTATTTAGTCTGGGGTGAATGAATAGTTGCAATCCAAAAATTTTTCGAATGTATCATATTTACTATACAGAATCTACTAATTTGAGAATTCCCACTCATTACCAAGACTGTCTAACATGTTTTTCATAATACAGGTGAGACGTTTCATAAAAAGTTACAAAAGGTTCAGTGCTCCCCTGAAACGTTTGGAAGCAGTCGCTGTTGATGCTGAACTTCAAGAAAAACCACTTGCAGATCTGAGGAAACTTGGTGAACTACTCCACGAGAGATGCAGAGCTTACATGAATGAACAAGCCAAAGAAAATACAGAATCTAACACGCAGGATGAAACAAAAGGCCGCAAAAGGGCACGTGGCCCTTCATTCAAACTAGGGGGTGTATCTGTCAATGCTAAAACCATGATGGCATGCGAGGAGGAATTGGAACCCCTCGATGAAATCATCCCTTCGGACCCTGAAGAAAGAATCCGTTGGACTTTTGATGCCAAAACCAAGTCTTCACATTTCGATGTGGAATGGGGATCGGAAGAGGATTCAAAACTTCTCAAGGGTATATACATGTATGGACTTGGGTCCTGGGAACAAATCAAGATGGACCCTTCACTAAATATTGGGGACAAAATATTGTTGAATGAAGACAAAAAGCCACAGGCAAAACATCTGCTCTCCAGAGCAGAGTACCTTCTTAGGATAATGAAGAAACAACTTGATGCTAAGAAGGGATTGGGTGTCCAAAAGCCAAAGAAAACTCGCAAAGTGAAGAGTAAGGATTCGAAAGTTGTTCCATTGACTAAAGAAATAATAGAAGATGATATTAGCTCCAATGACGAATCTACAACACAAACCAGTGCTACTTCTGCTGCTACTACTACCACCGCAACTGGTAGTAGTACAGTCTCAACTCCTCCAGTGAAGAAATCTAAGCATGCGAAGAAAGACAAAGAGGAGAAAGAAGATGAGGTCAGGGGTGCTGATAAAAAGGAAAAGAAGAAGGAGAAGAAAAAAGGAAAAAAGACTTCGGGTCCCATGCACTTTTCAACTAATGAAACGATTGCATTGAATGTCTTGGGAGATTTAGAGCCTGCGAAATTTTTGATTACCAAATGTTTTATAAGTTGTTTTGAATGTACATTTTTAACTAGAGGGAGGCTGTGGTGATGTCAAGTTTGATATAGAAAGCTGGCCTACCAACACTGTATTATTAGTGTACATACAGATAGATAAATATGTTTTGATATTATTTGCTGAAGGTGATTTTAATAAACTCCTATCTCCTAATCCCATATTTCTTTTTCCTTCAGTGTAAATACATCTAACTGAAAATCACCAAAATGTCTTGAAGTTTCAAACATGAATTCACTTCCACAATGTCTTTCAAGGCAATTGGTTCACCACTAGTCATTTTCTAATACAACTATTGAAGTAATTTATGGAGGTAAATACAAAAAGAATATCAATGAAACGGTATTTCTTGTTTTTACTTTCTCGATAGCAAAAACCAAGATTCAAGATCTGCCTGACAGTATCCTTATGGCTTGGATATCTCATCATCAATATAGTTCAAGTTATATCTAAAAATTCCTAAACAGTAACATCCGTAGTATTTAAAGTCTCATGATGTTTATCTGTCCATCGTTATATTCATTTCTATGTTTTTTAATAGGATGGTCCTTCCACAAGTAAGGACAAGATAAAAAGCCAGTCAGCAGAAGCAAAGGAACACAAAAGGAAACATGAAAGTGACGCCGAAAAAGATGATACGAGTGTTTCTAAGAAGCATCAATCTGATAAGTAAGTATCACAAATGTCACCCTTTTCAGTTTTTTCAAAAAATAAAACCTTTTTTTTTTAAATGTTTGTCATAATTTCTTTCAAAATTGTCATAAAACTTTTTTCCGTTTTGAGTTGATATCTCGAGAAGAATTTTGGTGAACAAATTTTTGTATACAAATCAGTATCAACTATTATCAGTTCTCTGAAGAGGTGGTAGTGTTGGATAGATCCCTAGAAGTTGAAAAAAACAATGTATCCTATTTTATAAACCAACAAGTTTTTTAGGATTCGATAAATCATAAACCCAAACAGTGGATTGTTAGTTTCCAATTCATACAAACATCAACTTTATGTCACCCATAACAATATTGTATGAGGGTGTTGAAGTTCCACAGTTCAGCTTTTTGAGCATTTCTTTATACTAATTCACTCACTTGTTTTTCTGAGTATCGATCAAATTGTTGATTGAATGTATTTCTATCTGTGATGTGTCAAAGTCATGCTTCTAACTGCAGTATATTTCATGTAAATTTTCTCCAATCATCCTGTTAATGACATTGTTTTTTGGAATTACAACCGAATTTGATTGGGTAACTGTCAACATTGATTTCTGGGTTTGTTGGCTGTGTTCTATCAAAACCCTTTGAGTTATTTTCATTTCTCCACACACTTGCTTTTTTGGAACACTTGTCAATACCTACACTGTCAAATTTTCTATGCTGCCCCTGTTTCTAGAATAATGAAACGCAAATTTCACAAATATCGTGATGCCACTTTTCAGCAGCACCATCTAGTGGTGAAAACATAAAAAAAACTCTTCCAGGGTTTTAAGTCCAAGAATAATACGAATGAACTATGAAATAACTTTTATTTAGCTATAAAAGTACATAATTTCTGATTCATAATTGTTTTTGTAGGAAAGAAAGAAGGGACAAATATTCCGAGAAAGAAAAAGAGAAAAAGAGACAACGTGAAGAAAACAGCGAAGAAGATGAATATCGCTTTGCACGTCACAGAAAACCCGGAGGTTCTCAAAAGGCACCATCACCAAAAAAAATGTTTCGTCACGAGCAGCTTATAAACAATGAACATGAATATGATAGGTGGAACGTGCATCAGCCACGAGGTTTTTCCGGAGAGCACAAGAGACCGTTTGATTACCAAAGAGGAGGAGGAGGTCCTCTCCCTGTTTTCCATAGAGAAAGGGATTACCCTAGACCCGAAAAGAGGTATGGAACTTGAATGTAAATTCTGTTTACGAATTGAAACTTGATAAAACTTCTAAGTCTGAACTTAGGAAAATGCATACACCTTGTGGAATTCAGGAATTCTTCAATATCCCTACAGATCTTTTATTCTATAAATGAGACATTATTTTTTAGTCTCGTTTATGCAATTATCAGTCAACATGAGACAATCATCTGATGCTATTTCCAGAAGTTTACATATAAATGGAAAATGTTCAAAATTTTATTGTGCTATGAGAAATTTTCAAATTTTTTCAGTAATTGTATGTCCATGAACCTGACCTCCAATATTTTATTTGAAAAGCTTATGGTTCAGCTTTGGACAAGATTATTTTATCTGAAACATTTTTTTNAAGGATTAACGAGGTCTTACCTTTTACCGTGTGATTCCTAACACGGGTTGGACGATAGCAAGTGAAGATCGATCGTTCAGACTAGGGCTTGAACCACCGACCAACACGGCAGTCAATTCGAGTGAGTGAACAAATAACCCACTCCGAACCGCTTGGCTATTGGGTAGCTGAAACTACCCAATAATTTCTTTTATTTTTTCAATGGTAAGTTAAGCTTTTATCCAAGGAAACGATGCGCCATCTTTTGGAGAGTAGCAGAAATATATAAAAAAGCTTCCATTAATCTTGATCTCAAGTATTTAATAGTTTTAGCTCTTTTCCAACAGATGGCGCACTGCAGCTGCTATGAAAGTATTAAAATGAAATGGTTGGTTTCATATACTTTCCAAAAGAGGCCGGATTACTGTTAGTCAAAAATACCATTCAAACGGCTTTAATCCTTGTTTGAAGAGAATTCAATTTCTCTAAAAAAAATAAATATCGCCAACTCTCATATGGTGTTTTTATAGTTTCAGTAACTCTGAATAATGGCAAACCATCACTGGTTAAAGGTAAGCTCGCTAAAAAATATAGTCTGCCTACCTTCTAACATTTGAAAATTCAGCGAGCACATAGTTGCAGTCAGCGGTTTCAAACTTAAATCACGCTGTCTATTTTTTAACAAAATACTCAATTTCCAGTTTTTCTCACAAAAGGAGAGATGCGCCATCTTTGTGAGAGTAGCTGAACTATATAGACAAGCATTCATTACTCTAAAAATTCAAGTGTTCAGTTTCAGCTATTCTCCAACAGATGACGCACCACAGCTGCATATACATGAACACGAAATAATTAAAAAATACCACTCAAGTGGCTTTTATCTTTGTATATAATGCTTTTATCGTTGTTTGAAAATAATTAAATTTTTCATAAAAGAAACAATAAATATCACCTCTCAGATGTAGTGTTTTTATAGTTTGTTTCTTTCTGAATGATGGCGAGTCACTACTGGTTAAGGGTAAAATCGCTGAAAAATATATTTTCATCACGGACTCTACAAAAGATAACATATTTCTGACATTTGAAAATTCAGCGAACAAAAAGTTGCATTCAGTGGTTCCGAACTTAGATCACACTGTCAATTTTTAATAAAATGGCATCGAAACAACCCTGTCGATATTTTGTCATATCCAGTGATATACTATGTGGACACTAAAATTTGTCAGAGTTATATTTTGTGAAAGGAATAGCAAGTCCACATTTCAGAATAATAACACAGGTGACCTATCTGTAAAAGGTAATATGATGTCGTTCTAAACCTCCGGGGTACACAAATATGTCTTGACGACTTTAGACAAAATTGCATTCAATGGGTGCGAAAAGACAAATCAATGAATATTGGAATTTTATCCCAACACCAAACCATTATTTTCAACACCTCGACACATGTTTCAATCACCAAGTGATCATCTTCAAGAGGAATACTAGATTTAGT
>NW_019289919.1:156838-177791 GCF_000500325.1 Leptinotarsa decemlineata
AAATTACATACAAAATTATTATTGGCAAAAAAAAGCCCAAAAAAATGATTCAATACATATTATCTAAAATTATAAAAATAATAGTTATCACATTGTCTTATTCGAATTTCGTATGACGAAAAAAATTAAATATCTCAGAATTACCGCAAATATAATCTAGCTAGAAAGAACTATCCAGTAACATCGGTTCAAAATTAGCAAGTTCCCGTAAGTTTTTGTGTACGTGAATTCAGAAAAACCTACAAGAATTATATCAATACATAATTTAAAAATTTCATAATATTCTATATCAACCCATGCCATGAAATAATCTCTAAATAAGCAGATAGAAGGGTTACAGATGTCTTACAAAATGTATCCATTTAAATATTTAGGTACAAATGTATAACTTCATCAATTTGTGGTCATTAAAAGTAATCAGTCTGTGATCCATTATCAGATTGCACTGACAGTGTTTCGATAGGCCCAAAACAAAGCGGTAATTTGTAGAACTAAGCCGATGAGATTTCTCAAAGTCCATCACAGCAACTCATTTCAAAACGTCTAACTCATATTATCACTTGCATTCTTGCTTTTACATGCAGTTTTCCTAACACCATGGCTTGAAAATTTTATAAAAATATCCCTGAAACGCTTGGGTGCAAGCTTGCGAATGTATAAGAAACAATTTATGAAGCTCTTGGAATTTTATTTCTCAAGACCAGAGCACTCTCTGCCGAGACTATGATAGGCAAAGAATTCTCGTAGTGAAACTGAATCAAATGGCTCACACTGTTGAATGTTCTGTTCTTCGTTCTGACCTGGAAAAAAAAAGGAAATATTATGCTCGGAAAAGTGAGTGAAAAGTTGAAGCTATGGATTTAGAAATTCAAAGAGAAAATTATAGTTCTTCAACAGAAGTTTCACCTAAGGAACTGTTTTAATATTCATTGTCATTAGGTTTTGACATGTTATACCACACTTTCATAATTTATGCCTTCAAATCTGAATATTTTTTTTGTTACATAATGGTTATTGTCAAAGGAGATGAACCTCAGAATGTGGAATGTATATTATTTTGGTTCAAAAGATATGTCTCTCTTATATACCGTAAATGAGATATAATTCACATAGAAGTTCATATTTCTAACTGAAATACAATCAATAATATATTCGGAATTCTCCAAAATGTTTCTTACTACACAGAACGAAAACAGTGTATCTACAATACATGTTACTTACCACTCCTTCAGGATCAATCAGTAATAAGTGCTTTTTGTTATTGTCTTGCATTCCTGACAGAACGAATTGCCTTTCCATAGTGTTTGTCGATTCTCGCACAAGAAAGTCGCCATCTTTTTGAAGTAAACTTTCAGCTTCAGCGCGACTGATCTGACCGTGGAACCATACCTCACTTTCCAGTTGAGCTATAGGATCACCATCATTTTTGCTGTACATCGCAGTCGAATGGTGGGTGAAAGGTTCTGAAAAAAATTACTTCACTTCTCAATACTACAAAATAATATCTGGATAAAAAATTAGGTCTAGCAACAGTTATATAGAAAATAAAGAAGATACAAATCTTGATAGCAGAAGTGAGGAAGGTGAAAAATATGTGAAAACTCTCCTCTTCGCAAACCATTTTCTTATACAAAGCAGTACTTAATTTGACTGAAGAACAATCTACTACCAGTACTAGAAAGATTGCTTTCCAGCTAAATGTTGATCATATGACGGTATTTCGAATTTTAAAGGAACAACTCTTATACCCTTACCATCTGCAACGAGTACAGGCACTGTTACCGCGAGACTTTCCGAATCGTCTTGAATTTTGCAATTGGATGATGGAAATGATTAGAAGAAACTGTGACTTTCTGAAGACGATAGAATTCACAGAAGAATGTAGTACACCCTGTAAATACCACATTCCATTTTTTGATATTCCTAATTTTCTAGGAATTAGTATTGATCTAATAAATTTTTTGACACCCAGTATGTAAATATATCTATATATTACATAGACATAACTGTGACTTGGTGCAGACTTTCGGTTTTTGAAAACACGGATATCTTCGGATATGAAAAGCAATAACTTGAGGGTTTTACTACTTACGCATATCAAATACATCCCTTTCTCTAGGCATCACTACACTACCATTGACATAGTCGTGGTGGGGTACATCATGAGGCATGATGTCAGTACTGAGGTCTATCAAATTTGAGGTTTGTACTGGTGGCAAAGTGGTGAATGGCGGAACAAGAGATGGCAGAGGTGGGACAGGTGGAGGTTCACAAACATCTGGGGGAACCTTCCCTGGCAGGTCATTGTAATAGTCTTTATCAGCATCACCACCTTGAGAGAATGAGGAATGACCCAATGCTGTCCCCAGTCTGAAAATGGCAAATTGTGTTTAGATCTAATCTATTCTTGCATTCTTTATGGAAATTTTCAACCACCAGCAGCCCAACTCTCGAATCATAATAATAATGAATGGACTGTATTTTTAAATCTTTGTCTTTGTATTCCAATACTGTTTTTATCTTTCAAGATTTGCACCGAGCCTCGATATTCAAATATTTTCATCCCCCATGATTTATTGATATTGTAAATACATTTTAACTGTGGTAAAAAACATAGAAAGTTTCAATTCTCTTATCTCCATCATGATTTCCTACCACGTAGTAACGGCTACATCCATCAATACATTTTAACTTGTTTTTAAACCTGACCCTGACGTTTGCTGCGTTCTGTGATGATCGCTTTGCAATAAAAGTATTATTATTATTATTATTTATTCACTGATCAAACAAATTAAGTACATGAATGAGAAAAATATATGTCGATGATAGGAAATGATCCTCTTAGGCGATTTCTCTAAAATCCACAGAAACGTACATATTGTTTTTTGTATTATGCACAGGCTTGATGTGTTATAATCAGATTCGCAATATATAGATGAATTTAATTAGCATAACTCCAGGCTTAGCTTCATTCATCCACATCTTGTAAGACTCAAATCAAGGAAAAAATTTGACACTTTATAAGTCTACACAAAACACTTCATAAAAAACTTCTTCAATGTTTTGAAAACATTATTTTGTTATGTTGTGGTCATGTGAAAAGTATAGTGATTTTTCACTCATCCCCAACCATTTTCTTAGGGCCATTTCTGATGATAAAATGTCCTTAGCATATCTGGTGATATCTCTGTGTTGATGGGGAATAATAATTTGAAAATCGATAGTTATATGTGACTTGACATGAGAGCTATGAAGACACTCCTGAAAAAAGTCCAGTTAACGTCGCCATATTCACAATAAGGAGACTTTATTGTAATAAATTGATGGATGTAGCCGTTACTACGTGGAGGAAATCATAATGAAGAAAAGAAATGAAACTTTCTCATGTTTTTAACTAAAGTTACTGCAGTTTCGTCTTATACGTTAGTTACAAATTAAAGTGGTCAAAACATAGAAAGTTTCATTTCTCTTTTCTTCATTAAGACTTTATTGTATCTATTTGGACTAACACACATTTTTATGATTGTGTTGTACTTACGCAACAGGTGATTTACTCGTGAATTGCTGAAACCTCAATTCAAATGCCTGGCCTATCGTTGATATTACATCTTTGGCTAGACCACCGATACATTCCAAAACATAACAAGCTCGGAGTTCGTTGACATCTTTTGCTATGTAACCTACAAAATCCATTGTGTCCTAAAAATTTAAAAAGGAATGATAAAATGATACATATTTATAATGAAGAATGAAAACAATTTATGTAATAAAAGGTATTGATATCATGAAAATTATTGTATTTATATCGAGAAATTAATTTCCTTTATTTAGCATAAGCTAATATACAATAATGTTTGGTCCTAACTATCAAATTGAGGGTTTCTTTCAACTTTTTTGGGTATTCTCATCATCTACAAATATGAAAATAAACCAAAATATGGTATGGTGTTTTATTCAAATAATTATTATTTATGTTATGGTATTACATGCTACAAACCTATGCTTTATCAATAAGAGATATTAATTTAACAATAAAGTGATTGATTGATATGGTACCTAGTACTCACCGTATCGCCTCCAGAAGCAAAAGATATATTAGGCATATCATGACTTGCGATTATATGATTTGTATCTAGTGATATCAGAGACAAATTGATACTAGACACATTCAAATTTGCGTGTGTTCCTGAAAATTTCAGATTTGGTATATCTGCTATGGATTTCAGTACTTTTTTGTCAACTTTTCGTTTTTTATCTAAATTCCTGAATCTTGAGTGTTCACATACTCGGTTGATGCACTCTCTGGAATATTAGAAATATTACACATTCATTTTTGACATTATTCCCTCTTTTATTGGGTATAAATGACATCGACTGTCAAGATGTCTTTGAAAATTTTCCTCTCTAGACAGACGATGACGATGTTTTGTACTATACAGATCACGAAAGACTCAAATAGAAAATTAATACTGATCTAATGAAAGTCAAGAATTGGTGTGACACAAATTGGTGTGACACAAATTTTTCAACATATTACTTGAGGAACATCTCATTAGAAAATAACTAAATTCTTAGGGTTTAACAAATAAAGTACTTAAAATGTTGAGTAAAAAAGAAAAGCATCAGGGTGTTTTGCTGTCAAAACAGTTGTAAATGAATTAAGCTAACAGCCAGCCAAAATTATATGTTACATATGCTTTGGTACAGTCCCATCTGCGTTACAGAATACAATTTTGAATGTTTTCAATCCATATTCGTACTACACTCCCTTTACCTATGTAAAGTGGATGGAAAGGTAACCTTATTCATTAAATATATTTTCCGACTTTGTTAGGATTGCGACTATTGAATTCATTTTATTTATATTCATGGACAATAAACATATACTTTCTCTCTCTCTGGATTTTTCCACTTGTGGATTTGTTAGGAAATTTATAATAGCTGAATCACTGTAGTAAATCACACCTCAAAAAAACAGTGGAAAATACTTACTTTGCCACATTAGATCTAGTTTTGAAGTCTAATATTTTCATTGAAACTTTAACTTCCAAACAACCAACATACTGAAACAAAATAATTGCATGTTACTCGTGCTTTTTTCAACAACAGCAATGTATTCAAATCACTCTCATTCTGCTATTAATTTGAATACTCAACACATCTGTACAAGAATTCGATGATTTAAAAAATTGTATACAATTTTCTTCGAGTTTCAGATTTTGATTTGGCATCACTTGACAATTAATATAGTAAGTACAAGAAAGTAACCAAATGTTTGTACTGAGAAGGTGTGAAAACATAGCTTCAATTCAGGCTCTGACTGAGGTTATGCCTGAATTGAAGAAATATAAAAAGAATTACTTAATCTCTGACAAGTTTAGGAATTTAACACCCCATGTCTTATGTTTGTTTAAAATTTGTTCAATTAATAAGTAAATGAAATATGCCAACAAGGGCAGGAATTCTCAATGAACCAGAGTGTTGCTGCGAGAGATAGAACAAGCAAAAAAACATTGCTTGTGATCCCCAGAGATTAGTTCCAATCTTTATTTTTGCTTTTGCTAATCTAGACATAGATCGAAATAGGTTGGGAAGACAAAAATATGTCAAGCTTGTTTTTTCTTTAAATATGCAGTTAAATCAAGGGTCTGGAACCCAACAACCTAATTTAGACATAACTATTTCATCGGAGACTTTCAATTTATCTAGCTCTGACAAACCATTGATAAGTTTCCAAAAATTAGTTTTTTTCTGTCTTGTTCTTGCTATTTTTTGTTAATTTGCCTTGTGTTTGTTATTTAGACAAGTTTTTAGAATTGAATTACTAGAGCTGAAATTTTACTCCGCTAAGTTGCTTCCAATATGCGTATATCAACTGTGAGTTTTGTCCGGGACAATGAGGAACTGATATTTTTTTGTAATAAGTTTGATCAAAGATTAAGGACAAGGTTATAGGTGTTCATTATTCTTGATATAAATGGCAAAAGACTATTTCCAAAATAAACTTCATTTCAATTTGGAACTTACCCTAACGGCATAAGTTGCTCCTTGTTTTGCCATTAACTTGTCGGAATGAATCCAACCATTAATTGGTTTCACATTGAAGGCAGACATTATATATGTTCAGAATCAGGTCGATAACAATATTATTTGGGAACATTAATTTTCCTCCTTTCTATTCTCACCAGACCCATCCTTCAGTGTACAACGGGAAAAACATTTTGGGAATGAAAGTTCCAAAAAAAAGTTCATTTTTTAACGTTCTTAAAACCGAATTCATCAATTTCACTATCATACAATACGTTTTCCACAATACCAGTAAATATAAACAGAAATTAATTTATAGGATCAATTGTACTATAACTAATGAAAGATAAAGGAATGTTGTTATTAAAGCTAGACATAATTAGAGCGTAGTAGTATTACTCATCAAGGATTATTCATACTTTCACATATTTAGATAAAGAACTCATGACGTTTAATTTATGGTAATATAAATAATGATTTATACACCCATCCATCCGTCAATTATTAAATCAACTCTCTACTTCTTCTTTTTTTACTTCATGACAACATGACATTATTCATCAGAGCTATCCGTCTGAAACTTTAGTTCGTTTCATGGTTTAGTGCATAGAACTGAAACCCAAGAATTATAGTTCTGTCCTTCAGGGTCATATGTCAAGATTGATGTCTTTTAGATTGCTGTTCTCCTATGTTCTTAATCCAGAAAACGTCGCCTAATTATAAATATTTCATTCAAGGCGCACGATCATAACCGAATTCTTTGGGCTGTAACATTTCCAGATGTATATATTTTTTTCACCACAGTTGAGATGGTTAGTGACATCATATCACATCGCATGGAAAGTATAATCAAAAAGGGTATAGGAAAATTTATTGGGTTGAGTGTAGAGACACAAATTAACAGTTTTTTCAGCCGTATCAATACTTTTCATTTTTTAAATTTTAAACTTAAAAATTCCGTTTATGTACACACCACAGGCGTTAAAACGTAACTCACCACTCCGACCCCCTGTAGCGATATAATGGAATGAATTCCGCCAGCCGACTGCAACTAAATCTGATTGGCCAGCTTAAAGAGGCTTGTTTATTTTGTCCAATAGATGCAAATTCACGTGGTGATCGCGCATCAATCATTGTTTGGGTAACTTTGTTTGTTGGATGGACAAATTTGGTTGAATTTGATGAGTGAATCATTCAAAAAATGAAATGACCTTTCTATACCGGTTGTATTTCTTTAATGAAATTTTTCAATTTAATGGGTACCTAAAGTTCTCTCTTCACAGAAAATTTCCTGCATATGCAATTGGCAATACAACTGAAAGAGTCGACCTTCAATTTTGGAACGGGCACACTTGCAGACCGGTTTCGGGTTCATTAGCCACTCATCAGTGCAAGATAGTGACCATCATCGACCTGAAGTCAATGATATTCCACAATTGAAAATCGGAATTCTTTCAGAGTATTTCATTCCTCTTCGTAAGTTGCAGCGAACAACAAAATGTCACTCCATCTAGTGGACGAGGTACTAACCAACTGCATATCCGAAATTTGCCCGATTCTTCTGAATAAGGAAGAAAAACTTGCTTATTAGTCAGTGGGTTATGCTTGAAGACTGGCAGTAAACAAATCTAAGGAAATGAACTGTATTGCCAATTGCATATGCAGTAAATTTTCTGTGAAAATTCCTGGACTGACGCCTTTTGGATATAATCCAACGCCCTTCGTGGTATTAGCCAGGAGAGTAGTTGTTTTCTGATAGGCGTCAGTCCATTCAACCTACTGTATAGGTATACTGTCTCCCAACTCATGTTTCGCTAACCAAGTTAGCATCATCAGGAGATGACTAAATCTTAGTCATCAGGAGATTATTATATAGTCAATCTGTGGGGGCACCAAGTTTTGTTTAAAAACGGAAATACACTATGATGGTCAAGTGGCCAGTGAACATTTTTCAAATTAAATTAGAGCTCAACATTGTTTAGATTTCCTTATTTGCTTGATATGAAAAAACAACCAAGTTTCTCACGTTATAATGCGGTTAATAAAAAGTACACCAGTTTAGAATTTCATATTTATTTGTTAATACTATATAGTTTTACAGTAATATGAATACATTTTTTACAAAAGCTCTTGTTATTAGTTGAAACAAAGTAATTTAAATAAAAGTCATTTGTTAAAAAAAATTGTCACCAGCTAAAATATCAAAATTCGGAAAACCCTGGATTGACATTTGTTCATAAGCAATGAAAAAATAATGTCATGAACCTAGTGACGAAATCAATTGATTCATTGAAAATTTGTAACACCGAACTGGAAACACATCCCATTCAACATCGTTAATCAAGAAATTATGACGTATATCAACAGATTTTCAACAATTATAAAAATAATCAGCACACATCTCCAGGACACATAATAGATATGTTGAATTGTCATTATGTCTAATTCTCTCCATTATATTAAATTTACAGAGACATACGTTATCAACTGCTCCAGTTTATGTAAGCCATAGGTTGGAGCTTCAGGTAAAGAGCCTGACTGGGAATTCATTTTCAAATATCTAAGTATCTAAACACTGTACAACAAAATTTAATATCATACAATAATTTTATTTGCTACATGGCTATATGAGGTGCCACAAATAAAAAACCTGGCTACCTCACTGATTAAACAATGATAAATAAATAAAATGATCACCTTATTATGAGGATACGGTACTTTGCTTTATATTTTTATTTATATTGGAGCAATGTAATGGACTGTTATATATTTCATTTCCTAAAGAGTATATTCTCATAGTCTGAAAGTCCATGGCAAAAAACGTAACAATTTAAGATATTTTTCAAATAAAACTGCTTATTATTCAATAAAAATTCCATACGCTAACTTGGTTGATGGAAAATACGAAATTTTTCCCGCAGACTTCAAGACTATTCTACGCCATTATGAAATAATTCTGAAATGTAGTGGTACAAATTCAATGGAAGCCACCCTGTATTGGTTTAGTTTAGATGATGAATCCACAGTCGCTTTTTTTGAATAGTTACAGAAATCAGAACCCCCCCGAATTTTCGATTAAAAAGTGGGTTCAAACATTCATAAGAAAGTCATTTCCTTAAAATTTGTATGTTCGATGAAGCAAAAAGTAATAAATCATGTAATATTCAACAACCTAGAAACTGAGATGGTTTATTTGAGATCCAAAGAGATTTATAAAACAATTGTAGAAACTTTAGAGCAACCGAGTAATGATCCAGACTCAAATACTTTTGGATGAGCAATTATACTTCTTTTTACCGCCCAATCTTTTTATTTTCACAACTATAAGCTTATGAAAAATCGTTCAATCAACTTTATATGATCTATCTTCAGCTTTAGACCATCATGTTGATTCAATTCTCACCAGTGTCGAGGAAATGAGAAAAAATTATTGATTCTGCGGTTCGTAGAGTTTTCAAGATTTCAAAAGATTTACTTATACCAATAAACGAGAACGTTGAATGTTCACTCACGCATAGCATTCAAATAGCAACACATAATATTCGAGAATTCGTAGAATCTAAAAACTTATTTTTGTATTTCAGTTTTAATTCCATTTCTCGATGATTTTATCGACCAATCGCATTCGATTCAGGNGCTGATTAACGTAAAAACAGATTTAAAGATTTGAAATCATTCATAGAAAACATATTAAAATGAAAAAGAACAGATTTAGTAAAAACCTACAGCACCACCTTCAAGGCCCAAAGTACAGGCCAAACTACAAATCCCTGTTAAAAATTTTCCTCAAATAATATATAATCTATATAATCTTAAACAAAAAAAAACTGAACAAATATTAATGAACACCACAAACAAAACTGTTACTTTAAAAAAACTGCATACTATTCCATACCAATATCTTGTCAATGATTTTTCTTCGAAAGGTTATCTAAAATATGCAAATTAAAATACTTTAAGATTATTGAAGCAACTGATGATTGACATGCATTTGAATTTATTAGAATTGAAAGTATTGAACATTTTGCATTTCATTAATCACATGATTTATCCGATTGTGAAACACTGTTTGAGCAGATATTGTTATCGTTTCGTGCACTACAAACTCCAGCTATAAACTCTAGAATCAGCAGATACCTGAGAATCAATCAAAAATATTTTCTGCAAGGTTTTCACATAATAAAATAAAAAGAAAACAGGCAATAACTCTTTAATTCGATTCCTCCTAATTATTATTTGAAGTTAGCGTTAACTGTTCTTCGATTTTCTAAAAAGTAATGGAAGTGAAGTCTAGTGAACACGAAAAAACAAGCAATCATTTTTTTAAATGCTTCATGATGAGCAAACAACTTTTGTGGGAATCTGTTCATGTTGAATTACTCAAACAATCAATTATTGCTTAATATAGAATTGAACCCATCTTCTGCACTACAATTATAATTGCAACTGTTAATTAAAGAGCCCTTAAGCTGCTATCAAACTAAGCTGTCAATTTCTGAGCTGTTTCTAAATTAATAAACGAAGATATTTACTACTATCTTAATGCCACATTTTTGTAGCGCCATCTGATGATCGTTTGTAAAAACGTAAAAGTAATCCTAAATTGTCACTTCTGAAGACAACACTTGCATCAATTCAAACTCTGATTTAACCACTATATTCTAAAAACAATGCATATAAAAGAGTAACAAAACCCAATGACCGTATCTCATTATTGTGTCGCAATGGTTAATTGATATTAAAATGTACTTACTTATGTTAATTGGGCGACGAATTATTATGGGAATACTAAATATAATTGTTTTTTCTAGTGAAAAATAACATATAACGCTAACACAATCCCATAAGAGTTCGTCATTGATCTTATAAAAAAAAATAAAAAAAATAAAAACACACCTTCAATAAACAGCAAAAAATAAGCCACGTTAGGTTTTCTCGTCTGAATTGTTGATACCTAAGAAAATAAAAAAGTGCACACTATTACAAACGAAAAAAAAAGCATGCTCAACAAGAAGAAATGTTAGATGAACTAAATTTACCTGCTACAATTTTACTCATCTCCATCACCTGTTTCGCCAAGATTTGGTTAAGCTGTAGTAAATGCTCCCTCTGCCTTTTTTCTTCAATCATTTTGGTAGTCGCTTTATTCGCTAGACTACTTGAAGATTTTTCAGCCTCTTTGTCATCTGCAGCAGAAAAAAACTGTTATGTATTCGAACTGAAATTCAGTCAGATCTTGAAATACGAGATCTGTTCAAAAAAATTGTTCAAATTTCGCGCGCTTCGTACATTAGATTAGCGATTTTTTATGTTGGTACACTCGTGTCGAAGATATGTTCACACTATCAGCTGTTTAGTTTGTTACGTAACCTGGTGTAGAGATGGAAAAAACTAGTGAAATTGCACTCATGACAAAGTTGTCATTTATATATTCGAAACCAAACAGATAGCGAGTTACACATTTATTATAATATGTATTAATGGTCTCTTTCTATGAAAATGTACAGTATTCTACAACATACAGTTTCCTGTATTCCTGTAACTGAAGTATAAAACAGTTCTATCAACAACAATTTACACGTGTAGTTGTGGTTTTCTTGGATTTGAATCTTTTGAAATGACTGATCGTCAAATACTGATTAATAAGTTGAAAGCCTGGTACACAAGGTACTTTATTGAAATGGATCAGGAACTACCTAACCTAACCTAACCTACAAACAGATCACCAAAGTCGAAAATGTATTTTCACAGTTTACTGTTAAAATCACAGCACGGTTTAATGAAACAGGTGAATTCAATAAAATTTCTAGGACTTACTCTCACTGAAGATTGTAAATGGAATCAACATATTAATGAAATATGTAAAAAAATAACGCCTATATGTTACTGTATCTATCAACTCAGTAAAATTATAGATAAGTCGGTGGTACTCATGTACTATCATGCCCAATTACACTCAACAATCTCATATAGTATAGTAGCTTGGGGCCTATCACGTGAGGCACAAAGGGTATTTATTTTACAGAAGAGAGCTGTCAGAAACATTCAGAGTGTAAATAGACGTACTAAATTCTCAGCCCAAAACAGCAATAACTTTGGTGTACCACAGGGAAGTGTCTTGGGCCTTTTATTATTCCTATGCTAAATCAATGATATACAGTACTATCATGACTGATTTTCTCAATCTATTCGCAGATGGCACGTTACTGCCAATCTCAGGCAATGATCTGAATGGTACTGTCAACAAAATGAACGATTCCCTATCAAAACTACAAATATATTTCAACAGTAACAAAATGAAACTCAACGTAACAAAATGTAAGGCAATTATCCTAACCATACCGTTCAAATACAAAAACATCAACTCAAAGCAACTCAATCTGTATTACGTGTATTATCACACGTTAAAAGGTAAGACCTCGTTAGTCCTTAGCTCGCACAAGTTTCTCAATTTTTGAGAGTTGTCGTTCGTATGGGGGCGACAGCTGATTAACTGAAAAACAGATTTTTTAAACAGATATAGATAACAATAAAATTGAATTCGTGAACCGGTTGAAATATCTTAGAATCGTAATTGATAGTAGCCTATTATTGCATGAACATTTTTTCTACATAAGTAAAAAAATTCGTTAGAAATTTCACTTCTTAAAAATTTCTCGGTCTTTCAACATACTCCAAAATTACAGTATATAACACCATTATCCGGCCTCACTTTGATTATTGTGGTAGCTTATTTTACTTTCTTGATTCAAATGAAATTTCACAACCAAAAAGCTACAAAATCGCGGTATGAAAATAATACTGATGATGTTGTGGTGCTGCAGGTTTTTCCGGGGTTTCCTGCAGCATATGCAGGAATAACTTTAGTGAAGAATCCTGCACTGACACCAGTCGGATATAATCCCTTCGTGGTATTAGCCAGGGGAGTAGTTGTTTTCTGATTGGCGTCAGTCCATTAGATGATTTGATATCCAGTCACTATAAATCTAGTCACTATAAATCTCCAGAATGTATTTCAACATACTCAATCTCAATCACACGAATTTATATACTTTATTTTGCATTATTTTATTTTAAGTATTCGTCTTTTTTTATTTTTTTATATTACTGTTAGTCTAGAAACAATGTATCTAGAAACAATGTATAATTAATATTAGGACATGTCCTACTAAATAAAGTTCTTATTCTTCTGTATTTTTATATATGCATTTCATTTCTTGAAAACAGGTTCTGACTGAACTCTTATAAAACAAAATACTTCATAGCATCAAGGCATCTTCAAAATTTGGAAATATTTGATAATATAAAATATTTGCAAACGACAGCTTAGCAGAAGGATGAATTTACTCACCTGAATTTAGGTTGGTAGAACTAGTACTAATAATTGCTGTATCAGAGAGCATTTTCTTAATTGACTCGACTTTCCTTAACCTATATTCTTGTTCTTCGGCCGACAACTGAGGTAATTGTTCTGGAATATATCGTTCTGGAATATTGATTTTATTGGGAGTTCCCAGCAAATTATCAATGGTGTTTTCATTATATTTCAGTTCCTTGCTGCTCAACGTAGACCTAACTACATCAGGCGCATCTATTCTTTGCCGAAGTGCTCTTTCCATGTCCAGATCATCTCTAGCCCGACGGGTATTCATAACCATTTTATTAAAAGCGTCATTGTCTGTCGGCAATTGATTAAAACTCTTCATTATCAAGTGGTTGTGGGGTGCCGTGTAATGCCTGCGCCTCTCCTTTGGAACTGCTCTTCTGTTACTTTGCTTGGGATTATCATGAACTGACATCTCGGTAATGATTTGACGGGCAGCTTCGCTCTTGAAAACCGGCGATAATTCCGGAGATTTGTCAGTACTAACGTCGGTACTCGAAGTTCCTTCCCTTTCGATAAACTGAGGTAGGTTGGGACTTGAAACAGAACTGTGAGAATTTGCCAGCATAGTCTGCTCTTTTTCATGAGTGGGTGATACTAGTGACGTGGCGCTTTGCACCTTTTGAACTGGCGCAGGCCTGAACAACACACTCGAAGTCTGAGAAGAGTCGTCTTCTTCCAAAACAGCATCCCACTTTCCGGGGGTCATTTTTTCTCTGTCGCGTTGTCTTCTCTCTGATTCTCTTTTCACTATCCTGACCGTTTTGATTTCTTGTTTTTCTTGAGGTAAATTGGAACTGACCGATGTATTGTCGCTGGTTGAATCGTTAGACCTTACGCTACGGTTATAATAGTCGGAGTCTCCGACTTTTAATTCAGTGTTAATGTACAGAGGGCTTGTGGACGCGTTGAGACACGAAGAACTGTCCCATGAATCACCATGGTCGACAATATTCATGGTATCCAAATCAGTTTCCCGCCACAACGTGGATATTTTCTTCTTGTTACCTAAAAATGAAAGATAATTTACAATGTTTTGAGCACCTTTTGAGAAAGAGAGTTGAGGTGTCATAATCTCGGTGTCTTAGCTTCATCTCACACAAATCTGAATTGAGCAAAATGATTGAGGAAGTACAAAACAGCTTTCTGAGGTTATATGTACTTGAGCTGGACATCACAAGGCCGACTACAAGTACTCTGATATTCTGATTTTAAAGCAAGAAAATATATGATGTTGATGAACTCGTTTTGATTGCTACAGTTGAAATACAGTGGATGTATAGAAATTACAACTTTAGAAAATATGTTTAGTTGTTATTTCATGTGAAACACTATACTGAAAGTATTTTTTTTAAGTTGACCCCTTCAAAATTATATTCACAGCTATACTCACACGGACTATTTTGTACTGCACTAGATGGAGAGGACTTTTGCTGAGGTACATTGCTTGAACGATCCGTTAGTTGCCTGACTTGAATGCTAAGCTCTTGACGTTGTTTTTGCAAATCGCCTATTTTCTTCTGGACTCTCTGTAAGTCAGACTCCAACATGGCACTGTTACCCATAGCACAGGTTAAACTGTCACCTGTAATAAATCATCTATATTCTTTATATTCAGCACAACCCTGATAAACTACAAGAAGTGGATGTCAACAGTATAGTTATAGCAATGCTCTTATCTCCCTGTCGCTGTATTGAGTCACCTCTTCTCTTTGATCCTCTCTGCTCTTATATCGGTCATAATACTTGTCAACTATGGATAGTATTCACGTATATAAGATACTCGTAAACAACTCATAACCTGAATTTAAGCATGTTATGCTTTTGAGGATAAGAAAGGTCCGCCCTTTGACAAACCAATCCGGAATCAGCTGCTCTCCGTTCAGCCACGAGCTGAAAATACTGACCAGATGGCGGTGGGTGCTTGATAGTTTTTTCCACCATCAAGTGTTCAGTTCTTGGAACCCACAAAGGCTCTTCGAACGTCATATTGGGTTACTAGGTTGTGCAGTTCATTGAACTCCGGCTGTCGAAGCTCTCTACAGAAAGCTTCTACCTCTGCTGGGGCTGGAGGTGAGTGACTGCGGATGGCCATGAATGTCCTTCCAGAAGGATTTCATCCAACCAATGGCCGACCAGCGAATTGTCCACAGCACGCATAGGCTCTTGCAGTAAGCGAGAAGGTTCCCCTTATTATTGCCTACCAAAAACCGTCGAAAAAAAATTATAATTATTATAAATCTCACCTGGATTCGAATACTGCTGCGAACTCCTCTGCTGCCTGGATGTCTGCAGTTTCTGCTTCAGGACCAGCAACTCCTGTTCCAGCCTCGCATTTCCAGCTACAGTTTCTTCGAGCTTCTTTGAATTTTGAGCCAACATCAAGTGAACTCTGCTCAATTCGTTTTCCAGCATGACCTGTTGCTTTCGAGCAAGTTCAACTTCGGCTGGACTCTTTAACCCTTTGCTAAGACGCAGTCTCAAACCTCCCAAAGCACGTTCGATGTCTTCTTTGTCCTGCTGAAGATTCTGAAGGGTTCCAGATTCTTCGTGTATCAGCCTGTCCAGCTGGTAGAGTTGCTGGACTTTTTCCTGCAGATGGAGGTGGTTTGGATTCAGTCGATTCCAGTCTCTTTTCTCTTCGGCTAGTAACCTTCGCTCCTGGATCTGTTGGTTGAATTCCAGTCGGTCCCGTATGCAGGGGGCGACGTGTGTTCTGTCTGTAGGTACACGGTATAGCGAACCCAGCTTCACCATGTTGTCCACCAGATTTACCAGAGGTTTACCTTTTTCGTACTGAAATTGTTTTCAAATTTTATCATCAGACAGTACTTGATCTTACTTGCATCTAAGTAAGCATGAACAAATCCCCTCACGATCTATGGGATCGACAAAAAAATTTGAACCTCACTTATACTGAAAAGTCCCGGACCTAAGAAAGAAAACTTGTTTTTTGTTCTAAATTGACTTCATTCATCGACGTCATTCCCATCAAAAGCCACACAATTATTTCAGCGCCGCCCTTACATTTCAATACCAATTTTGTAGAACGATTTATCTTTTGCTCCAAAGTAGGTTATTGCTTCGTTTGAACGGTATTTTTCCCATCAAGAAGCAGTGTAAAATTGAAACACGAAATTGTTTTAGATCCATTGTTTTGAAAATATCAGAAGTAGTGTCACTCTTAGCACCACAACTCACAAACTTATAAGTAAAATCAAAAATATCATGAAATTTCAACAGCTTTCTTTTGAAGGATAGTACCAACTGAAAAGGCGGTGAATGCCATAAAACTAGCGCCATCTATGTGTTAGGCCCGAAACTTTTAAGCCCATCTAGTATTTCAGCGTTCCCACTGCGGTCTCTTGCAAAGTTAAGCTTTGACATCGGTCGCTGAATGAGAAATCGCTTTCTTTAATAATCTGCAGATGTCACACAGTAAATAAGGGGTGAAGTCCATGCTTACTTATGCTCAGGTGTATCCTTTGAGTATAGTTGAGTCCAACAAAGCATTGTTTTTGGAATTTGGTTTCTTCCATTTACTTCATTCATTAGAAAACGGTTTCTAAACACTTTGTGTGAAATAACAGTTCTCTTTCTGCACCCGTTAGTTAAAAGCATGAAAAATGTTAAAAATATAACCTGATCAAACAACTCAAAAAACTTCACAACTATCATCCGAATCTTATATTGATGTAGATATCCCAGAAAGATGGCGCAACACGTATCAAACCCTATAAGACAATAATGAAGGTATTTCAAAAGATCTGAAACCACTATTGTTTTATTCCAGACTTTGTAGAATACGAATCCAGGAAATTGAACCCCCCACACACGCAAGTGTTTCAGATAATGCTGAATATATATTAATTTTTGCTTCAATGCTTTGATGGATGTTTTCGAAGGAAATACAAAGAATTAAATTTGTGATTTTTTCTTCAGAGTTACATACCTGCTTTTCAAGTTCTATTAAATGCTGTTTGATTTGTTCCAGTTTTTGTAAGTTCTCCATTCTTCTTGCTTGATCCATGGTATGTAGTTGAACCTAAACAAAATATCGATTGCGGAGAAATGATAGATTGAAAGCATCGAGTGATGAAAATGTTAGTGGAAGCACATCACTCAGTATCAAAATTAATGAATGAAGTAATTCATTGTTTGTAGCGATCCAAGCATAAAATAGGTAGGTGTAGAGTTTGCCAAATGTAGGTTGAAAGAGAGCAACTGATTAAGAGAATTTTGAAGCCAAATTTTGTCCAAGTCCTGTACTAGTGGAGATTGAAAATTGAATCACTTCGATTAGCCAGGAAATGACCTAAGTTCCACAGTGTCACCACTACATGCTCTTGACTCTATGAAGCCTCTATGAAGAAAATATTTACACTGAAGGGCAGTTTCGCCTTTGGCTGTATATCAAAACGTTACCTCTTGTAAACAATGAAGAAAATGAATACTGTTTTTCAACGAAACCAATACCGGTGTGGTTTTGGATAATTTACACTTATATCCATTCTTTGGTCAGAAGAGAAGCCAGAATTAGAGGTGGTGTAAGTGCTCAAATTGATATAGCCAATGTTCAGAAGCAGTATACTGAAAATATTGACTGTACCTATAGGGTCAATATTCTCCTGCCCAGTTCATTCAATTATTTATTGCCAGAGCAGTTTGTGTGCCCAAGAGTGTTCCCAATGTTGATGTATAGCTCTCACTATTCCCAAACAAGCAAATATTGCACCCTGCTTCATCATTAAATTATACGTACGTTCAGCTCCCATGTTTTTTCAAAGATGCATTTGGGCAGCATCTATCGGTTTATTTTTATAGTGTTTAGGGTCTGCTGTACCTATATGTCCCCTCACTATTTTATTGAATTTGCCCTGGACCAGAAGAACCTAATGTAAATCCCAAGAAAACAAATCTTGTTCCTTTCACGTATAGTCAGTGGGCATACTTGAAGACTGGCTATAAATCAAATCATCTAAAGGAACAATTCGTTCAGGCCAGTCTCAACACCCTACACAGTAGGTTAATGGACTGACACCTATCAGAAAACAACTACTCCCCTGGCTAATACCACGAAGGGCGTTGGATTATATCCGACAGGTGTCAGTGCAGGATTCTTCACAGAAGTTATTCACCAGGGGAGTAGTTGTTTTCTGATAGGTGTCAGTCCATTAACCTACTGTGTAGGGTGTTGAGACTGGCCTGAACGAATTGTTCCTTTAGATGATTAAATCTTGTTCCAGTCACCAAGAGGGGAAATTATCCATGAGTACACACCTCATAAAAATTAACAACCAGTAGCGCAAGTCAAGTGATATGCTAAACCTGCTTCAGTTTGAACTGTAGCTCTAAATGCTCAATTGTATCATACATGAAAGGCAGTCATGAGTGGATCAAGAATTGGTCAGGTTGTAAACAGGTCAAGACTTTGAAACAATTTTTCATATTCACAGTCGACATACTTAATTACAGACGATTTGCTAAACTGGCAAATCCATGATCCTTGAAGAGGTTGTTTTGGGTGTTATAGAGATAACACTGAAGCTCTGACCCCTTCAGAATAAACTTCAAGCATGGTGAAGCGACCTGTGTATGGGAATATGTCAAAAGAGTCAGTGCAAAAAGCAACATCTTGCTGATGAACTATTGAGTACGTTAGGTTAGGTTCAATGTGAGTGGATCTATTCAACCCTCCACCGCAATCCGCGATGGTTTATTGTGGCTCAAAGNGACATTTTCATCTTTTACCTCGTTATTTCATTCATTATATCGTATTTTCATTTCACGTTTTATTGCTTAATATAATTTTTTTAAAGGACAACACACAAGCACTGCAGAAAACCCTTTAGATGCTCTCAAAGCGGTGCCTGTGCCTCCCGTGAAAGTATCTATAGAAGAAGGACAAATCTCCAACCTATCTTCGATGTTCCAGGCTATCAAGGTTGTACATTATGTTCGCGCCTCCAATCAGCAGGATGGTCTATGTATCAAGCCAAGAATTTGTTGAACCATTTCCTGCATTGTTATGGAAAAACTTACGACAATTTTTCGCAAAAATCGATAGCCAGAATATTTAAAAAAAAGATAAGGTTCGAAAAGAAAAAAAACTTTATAACTACCTGAAATTCCAAAAATACTACGTACACTGCACCAATAAACCAGAAATCTTAGGGTTTTATAATTTTCATCTCAATAACTACTATAGAATGAAATTAACAAAAGAGACAATTTGGTCACGGCCGTGATCGACTAGAGAATCACCCGCATATGAAAAAACCAAGTATTGTGTTACATTATTTAGCAAATTCAGTCGTATCGTACAATCCAAATTGTCAATTTGAAAGAAGGTTAATCGTGGTAATACAAAGGAAGCAAATGAATGTTTTCAAACCTGAATAGAATCAATTTCATTGTAACAATTCTCAATTGCTTGCAAAGTTTGTGCACTTTGCCTACGTAACTGAATCAACAACAACACTAACTCTTCATGAGTTCTACCAAGTAATTCACCAGCAGATACACTCATTTTATCATTGATGGGCCAATTCTCCTATCAAAAAAAAAAGAAAATTGTAAATCATACAGTCAGTTTGGTATGAGGCAATTCTGCCTCAGAGGTGTAAATGTGTTTTAGGTATCAGTTCAGTTCTTATTTTTCCCGCTGCTTTTCTCGGATTTTAATCTTCCACAAACTAAAACCTAAATAAGATGAAATAACAGAGAATTCACTGAGGTGATGATGAAATCCAGGCCCAAAAACAACACCGTAATCATGCCTCGGCCACCGTTTTCACCAGATTTGGCACCTTGCGACTTTTTTCTATTCCCAAAATTAAAGATACCCGTGAAAGGGACGGCGTTTTACAACGATTGAGGAGATGAAAACCTAATGAATTTTCAAGCAATTATTTCCAAACGATTAAGCTGAAATTTTGCATACACGTTTAGTTTGGATCATAATGCATAGATAGCTAAATGACGCCATTATACATCCAATATGGCGGACCGCCCAAGATGGCGAAGTACTTTTTTAGGCATTTCCTTGATATGGGTATCATGATGTGATATGGGTTTGCTGAAAAGAATACAGAAAATGAAATGACGTCATTCTAAATTCAATGTGGCGGATTTCCAAAGATGGTAGAGTTGTATGCACCCCCAATGACGTGTAGATACATTAAATGAAAGAGATACCATATCAATTTTGAAGAGTTATAATTTTTGGTTGGGTTAGGAATAATTTGGTGATATTCAAAAAAAATGTTGCAAAAATGTACCATAATACAACAATGACGCATTGAATGAAATGGACAGCCCAAGGAGTATGTCCAGCGATTACTGAAAAAAATGGTAGAAACAGTTTCATTCACAAACATGCTCTAAAAAGACGTTTCGACTGTTAGTATCCACAATCGTCATCGTTAGTTTTCACAATCGTCATCACCTGAAGACGATTGTGGATACTAAAAATGGAAACGTCGGGAAGTAACTTGATTTAAAATATTTTTCAATTTTTTTATTAAATTTTTGCTTATTTTT
>NW_019289919.1:177799-212352 GCF_000500325.1 Leptinotarsa decemlineata
AAAATGACATTTTATGTTATGAAAAATTATTTCTTTTGATAAACTCTCTTTAGCGGTAGCGCGCGCATGCCGCAACAGCCGCGCGGAACCCTATTTTCAACGTCAAATTAAAATTATAAATAATGGAGATGGAGTTTCGGGAGTTGGAACTTTTTTATAAGAAATTTCCTCCTCTTTAACGAGCTTTTTTCAAGATTGCTTAAATATTATTATTTTTTGAGTTACTAACGAAAAACTAAATACCATTTTTTTTAATCTTGTTTTGTTAATAACAATTGTAATTTTTTACCTGCACCAAAATCCTTCAAAAACATTCTTCTAGAGGTGATTCCGAATCGAATGAGCTATCGCTCATATTTTTAGGACCTTCATCTCTATTTTTCATGTTTTTGAACTTGTTGATTAGACTAATGTATCTTGATCAGTAATTCTAAGAAAAAAATGGCTACTTTATTAAAAAGTTGGTAAATGTCGCCACAAGCTTTTATATCATACGGATTCTGTATTGTACTACATTGGTGGGATTGAATTAATCAAAACTATTTTTCTTATTAGAGCATGTTGATGAGAGCTTGTATTTGTTATGTTATGTTTTCCACCATAAATGTAGATTATGAAATGTTGAAATCCCTGAATAGCAGCGAGAAACAAAAAATATCTATCAAAGAATAATATTCATTCGAAGTTGACAATTAGGAACTGGAACTACTATACCATGAGAAAAATAATACAGATGTGAATGAAAAATATTGAAAAAGTGCTGCTCTTGCATATTGCTCGCAGATCGTGATAAAACATATTTTTACTATGTCCAAAATACTGCCGATGCTAGAGTAAATAAACCATTAAAATTGCCTATAAAAATTAATTTCGGGTCAAAATCGCTTCATAGTTCAATATGTTGACCCACTTATCATTTTGGTGCATTCGTACATTATTTCGTATTCATTAGTCATGAATGGATTGGTTTTCGCACGGCAAATTATCACTTTCAATTTTACGCCTTGTTATGAATGTATTACAACTGTAGCCGGAAACCATTCATCAACATTACAAAGAGATTAAAGATACTAATAAGGAAGAAAAATATTGATAGAATATTTTTTCTGTTTGTTTGTTTTTAAAATAACCCTCAAATTGAACACAGATTAAAATAATATTTGAGAGATACATATGTAAACGATCCTCTTTTACCCCCACGGAGGGGGGGCCGAGTTGGAATATTTGAAAATCCTTTCTTAGTGCGCATCTAAGACCTAAGAAGCACCAATACGGAGAAACAGAGATGAATGGGTGAGTATTGAGTATAAGCGACTTTGACATTTATAAGTATAGATTTCAAGGGTGTTTCCCAATCATTGTTTTATATCAAAGATCGGGAAGGTTTCTGTTGAAAAGGTTAACAAAAAATCAAATCAAGTCTCAATAAATAAGAGAGGTTATTTCACTTACTAGATGAGCATGAGCTATCAATATCTATCAGAAGATTTTGCTAAAGCTTTCAATGGAGACATTGATGAAATACTCATTTTGATGCGAATTGAATAAATGGTGGAATATTTTTCAAACAATTTGTGGGATTGTTATCAAAGAAAGTTACACCATCGTTGTTTCTCTGAAATGACCGACCAAACTTCTCTAGGCTGGAGGAGAGGTGGAATATCTTACATAATGTTACTCCGCTTTAGAAATGAGCTAACACAAAATTCTCAAATATAATAAATGTTTCAACATCAAGCACAACTCAGGCAAATGAAAGAAATCTATTGGAAGGCACACTTCCTACTTAATACAAAATCTAGAGAATTAAAGTAACTTGGTCAACGTAATGCATCTGAAAAAGTTTCGTAGACAGATTCTCCGGGGATGAATTATTTCGAAGAAAATCTCTTCCCAGCACTTGATGACACCAACTTAAAGTATATTCAGTTTGTTATCCAAACATTCCTTATGGAATTGAATCAGATATCATTCAAAGGATTGCTACACAATATAGTCAATGAAAAAGGTGGAAAATCCAAACTGATCTAAACACCACGTCTGATGATTTGGATTTATCGAACATTCGTGGTAGACACGCATGGAATTTCTTCTGGAACACACGAAAAGACACTTCCATGGAGAGAAGCAGTATTTTCGAGGTTCTGGGAACTTCTATAGGGTCCTTCATAAGGCGCTTCCTAACTTTAAATTGAAATAAAATAAAGAGATACCATCAAAATTTCTTTATTAGTTTGAAAGACCTATTGATGACCTGTTGACTGATGCCTATTGATGTGTGGAATATAACATCGCCACAGCGCATCCGAAACGTCCAATTTTCCATGGCTCTGGAGTATAAATCAGGCTGAATTTGACCGATGATATAAGTTATGTTCGCTTTGAGAACCGCTACGGTTTGTTAGGTTATTCGTCGAAGCACTTTTGCCAGGTATCTCCAAAACATGCATTCTGAATGCAGCAACTGCTTTTTCAGGTGTCGAAAACCGTTGACCTCTCAGTTTGTTTTTCACGTGCGGGAATAAAAAGAAGTCATTCGGTGCCAAGTCAGGACTATACGACGGATGACTCATCAAATCGATGTTTTGGGTGCTCAAAAATGCAAGTTATTTGAGCCGATGTGTGAGAGCTCGCATTGTCGTGGTGAAGAGTGATCCGTCTTCTGCGGTTGGTTTTCCTGATTTCTTGGAAAACAACTGGCAAACAAATGGTTGTGTACCACTTAGAGCTGACTGTTCTGCGTTGTTCTAGTGGTACGGTTGCGACATTTCCAGTTTTTCCGAAAAAACCGGCGACCATTTGCTTGAAAGTGTTTCGTACGCGAACAACTTTTGTTGGATTTGGCTCCTCTTGAAACACCCATACAGTCGACTGCTGTTTACTTTCGGGCTCATACGCGTAAATCCACGATTCATCATCTGTCAGGATGTCATAGACGTGTTTCGAAGCACCGCGATCGTATTTTTTGAGCATTTCCTTCGAACAATCGACACGAGCCATTTTTTAAACGATTGACAAATTGTGTGGGATCCAACGCGAACAAATTTTTTTTGACAGCCAAATGTTTATGCAATATCGAATGTATGCTGGTCCTACTAATGCCTAAGGTTGTCTCAATCTCACGATAAGTCACATGACGATCTTGCAATATCAGTTCGCGCACAGATCAATGGTTTTCGGAACAACAACTGATTTTGGACGACTTTCACGAAATTCGTTTCGGAGTGAACTACGACCACGATTGAATTCACCTTACCATCGATAAACACTGGTCCTTGATGGAGCTTCAACGCCAAAAATTGAATTAAGTTCATCCATGCACTGTTGCTGAGTTAATCCACGTCGAAAATTGTAAAAAATAATCGCACGAAAATGTTCACGATTCAACTCCATTTTTGGGCCGAGATGAATCTTTATAGTTACTGTAAACAACACAAATAGCGCGCGTATGTCGAAACGTTCTGAGTACGTATAAGCTCAAAAATGTCCAACTTTATAATAGAGCTGTCAGTTGCCAGATTGTAACACTAGGGTTTGTCAAATCCCGAAACATAAAAGGCAACCTTTTGTACGTATTTATGTATCTCTCCTCGATAGTTTTCACTTTTGGTTTCTGTTGTGTTGAAATTAATCGAGTCCCAGACACTTTGCTGTCTGGGTAGAATTTTTCCTGTACTGACGAGGGGTAATACTTCGAAACCGCGGTCTGCATAATTTCATCATGGTCCTGCTGCTGGATGAACAAGACACATCTGCGAGACTAGCCTCTGTGAGGAATCTCGCATAAATGTCTGTCGGATATAATTCAATATCCAGCGTGGTATTAGCCGGGGAAGTAGTTGTTTTCCGACAGACGTTCACCAGACCCTACTGTGTAGGTAGTTGGGAGAGATCAATATCACTCCGTATGTTGAATGTGATGTAAATCACAAGGGCTGTTGATGAATTCCATATTATGCATAACTCTCTATATCGTAATATATTTTTCAATTCTCTTGCATATTCTGTAAAAGATGTCAAATTTTGAAAATCACTGAAACCAAGTTATTTAAAAAAAATCTCATTTTCGAAATATAACATTACTTTTGCTGAGTTTTGAATGATATTTTTTATTCTCACACTGAAGGAAATCGAACAGATCAGATTATCCCCTAAAGAAACTGTCTTTGGCTTTCAGTCCAATTAATAAAATGATTTCGTTCATTTGCCTTTTTAATTCATCATCTATCGCAATTGTTCCGATATTCCGAGTAAAAAACACATGACTTACCTTTCTTGTTTCAGGTGTAATATCTGGGTGACTAGAATTTTTATTTGTATAATACAGTTGGCAATTTTGCGGCCTGAAAAAATAGAAACAGTTACGGTTTATTTCATGCACAGATGAGCATTCATGCAAAAAAGAGAGTCCCAGTTATTTGTACAATGTTTCAGTTTTATTACTTATGACACTATTGTCCCGTCTTATTTATATCGAATGGCAATTTGAACGAGCGGTTTTCACGGTTTTTTCATGCTACACTGAGAAAACTAGTTAGTGATTCAATTGGTTCATCTTTAATGATTTTTCTAGTCGTTTCTTTTTCGTTCAACTTGGTCGAGTAATTAAAATTTTGTCACGAATAACACATTTCCAAATTATTATGTGTATAGGAATATTTGACTTACTGATATGATTCAGTGGATTTTCATTTCGTTTTCTGTATTCTTACTGATTCATTTATTTTACCTACTAAAGAATTGACCAAACCACTACTAATCCAGTTATTTTAGGTTTCTTAAACCTCAATCTGCGGAAAAATTCCTACTGAGCTGAATTTTGGTATACACTTTCATTATGGCGTTTTGATGATGATGTGTAAAATTGACATTGATATCGTGCCGGCTAAAAAAATTATAAGGGTCAAAAGTCACGAAAATCAGTTTTTCGCGACTATCTCGCGACCTACGACTCGGAGGTCAATAAAGGTCATTATAAAGATTATTCCTCATACGATTATCTACAAAAATGTCTCCTGCATTTTTCTGTAAAGTCAACCGTTTTCGGACTAGAGTGCTGAGAAAGCGACTACATTATAATGATGCACTAGTTTCCGAAAAATTAAAGTCAATTTTGAACACAAGAGCTTTTGTCGCCCCGGGCGCACCGACAAATCGGCTCTAGCCAAACATGCTCTCAAAGAAACTCACACAATCCCATTCGAAGATACAGAAATACTGGATAAAACTCAGAATGAGTATCCAAGAATACGGGGTCTGTTCAAAAAATACGGCGAATGGTCAAATGTTGGTACTCTCGTTTCGAAATGTTGACCGTGGCATACGGTGATTGTACTCTGACTCAGAAAAACGTTTACAAGTGGTACAAACTGTTCAGAAAAGGTAGAGAAAATGTGAATAACGACGCTCGTCCTGGACGCCCTAGCACATCACCAACCGATGAAAGTGAAGAAAATTGTTATGGAGAATCGTCGAATGACTATTAGAGAAGTTGCTGATGAGTTTTGAGACGATTGAGGAGAGATTGAAACCGAATCGCTAAGAGAGCTCAAGGACATACTTAAAAGTGCATATTCACGCCGGTACCCAGGCCGGGTGTTTCGGAGAATCAAGTAAAAAAGGCAGCGTGAAATCCACCCCGATTATTAAATGATCTTTCGAGTACAAGGCGACAACAAAAAAATGTGAATGTGATATATGGGAATATAAGACAATCGATTGAAAAACAAGTTGCATCGTCTAGTACTTATGATGCACTGTTTGGAACCTTTGGTGTAGTAATGAATATTACTGGTGATCACTTGGTGATCGAAACACGTGTCGAGGTGTTAAAAATAACGATTGGGTGTTGGGAAAAAACTCCAGTAATATGCATCGTCTAGAGCAAGACAGCAGCGCCCCTCCGACGAAGGTCCTGCTATATCGTAAAAGAAGGAGACTGGTCGAATGCGCCCGATTCTTAAGCAACTACCAACCAAAATTTAGGGGATGAGGGGAGGGAATATCCACAGAGGAGTCTTATCACCCCCTTTCTGGAACATAGTTGTGGATACCATGATTAATCACCTCAACAATAATGGATTCTAAACAATTGCATATGCAGATGAAGTAGTTATCATGCAGACAGTGAATACACTCTGCGATAGAGCAGGATGGGCTGAAATTAATAGAAACATGGTGTAGGGAACACTCACTGTCGATCAATCCCAAGAAGACTGAGATGGTCCTTTTTACCAGGAAAAGAAGTTTATCGGGCTTAAAACCTCCCGAAATCTTCAAAAGCAAACTAAACTTCTCTGAAGAGGTGAAATACCTTGTTACGATCCGCGACAGGAAGCTAACATGGAATTCTCACCTACAGAGTAAAGCAAAAAGAGCATATGTGGCTTATGAGCAATGCCGGGGGACAGTGGGACGCGCATGGGGTCTTTCACCCCGTGCGTGTGGTCACCTGGATCTACACTGCAATAATAAGACCTATGTTAACGTACAGAGCCGTTGCATGGGGACCGAAAGTTCTGCAAGCAACTATCATCCAAAAACTATATCAAATACAGCGACTGGCTTGTTTAAACATCACAGGAGCCATGAGAACAACACCAACCGAGGCAATGGAATTAATTACGGGTCTGACCCCTCTGGACCTGTACGTTAAGGAGGTTGCGTTAATGGCCATGTTACGATTGCGCACGGCTGGTGTAAACCTCGAAGTAGGAATGGGTCAATTGAGGCTGAGCCTATGGCAAGAAGCGCTTAATGCGCAACCTCTGCTGCAGGCAACCAGGGATACAATTGAACCCAGGTTTGTGTTTAATAAACCCTACAACATTCAAATAAAACAGAACACAGAGTGTGACGCTACAAATACAATACACATATATACAGATGGCTCAAAAACCAAAGAAGGCCCAGGATGTGAAGTGCACTCCAGATCACTAAGCCTAAGGATTAATTGGGGAATGGTAAAAATACCAGCGTGGTCCAAACAGAACTGGCTATTATCTCAATCGCCACAAAAGACTGCACTGACAGCAGACAAGCCCTATCAGCCCTGAACAAACAATGTGTTACCTCAGGGATAGTACTAGAGGCTAGTCAAGCCAAGGAAGCGGCTGGACTAAGAATATTAGAACCCAGTGGCACTTACGGCCTAATAACTTCGACAACTACAGAACTAGCCAAATGTTACACCCATGCTCAATCCCTAAAGAGATGGAATAGAATCCCATCAGGATCACCCTGGGCGATCCTGGGAAACTGGCGCCGAAGAAATATCTGGCGATGATCAGGAAAAATCTACGCTTAACAGTAGGATTTCTGACTGGCCACTTTCAACTTAGGAAACACCTCCATATTATGGGGCTGCTGGACACACCTCTATGCAGGATGTGTGAACAGGAAAATGAGACTGTCAGGCATATCCTGTGCGAGTGCCCGGAGTTATCGTCAATAAGAGAGTGTGTGTTCGGCGAGTCTTGGCCTACACCTGCCGATATAAAAGAGATGTCTCCCAGCGACCTGTCCACCTTCCTGGAAAGGAGAGGATGGACGATGACCTAGGAGGACAACTCCTCGGGAGGATGTACAATGGGTCACATGTGGCCTAATTGCTGTGGGCTTACACTCACCCCCCCCTACAGATACAGAACCAAAATGGAAGAAAGGAATAAAGAAAGAAAAAAATGAAGATTCAACAAATTGACGTTTGTTTTTTTAGGATATGACATTTGTGTGTTTGCGCGCATCAATAATTGTTATATTTAAATATTCACATTCGAAATCGAACCGTCCACAACGAAGCCGTAATTGAATTAGACTATGGAATATTGCGAATCAATCCAGTGCAGATGAAGAAGAAATGACAAAACAACACCGTGTTTGTTACTGGGTCTACTGATGTTGTAGTAGAACTGTTCTCGCTCTTGAGCTATTGTTCTACTGTTTGAGAAGTAAAATCTTCTGATTTTACTTCCTATAAAATTTATTGAATGACTAAATAATGGAAATTACCATGTATGTAGTATGTACAGCTTGTCACATCTAGGAAGAGACTTAACAATTCTCTCCCTCTTTCTCTCTCTCTCTTGCTGTCATAGAAACAAAAACACATCTAGTGGGCGGGACAATAACGGGATTCAGAAAGCTCTTCCTACATTTGACAAACTGTATCTATGAATATATTTTATACTTTTTTTGTATCAATCTACTTTATTCTGACTCAAAATCTACTACTAAACATTGAAATGACCCGGCTAGTACATTATAATAATATTTAAACTTACCCACACTGGTCCTTGTCAGAATTTCTACATAAATTTGTCACAGAACGTGACTCCATAGGGGTGTTGGGCGTCCATATTTTCTTCGCTGAAATCGCTCTCGGAAATGTATCTCTGATATTCAGTTGAGATATATCTCTCGTATTTATGGAAATTGAGCCTGACGCTATAAAATTAACGATTAAATATGTGGGTCACATTGTTTCAAGACATAACTTCTCATAAATCTAACAAGTAATATGTTTTATGGAGACTGGTCTTAGTGTAGGTACAGCTGATCATTCAAAGTGAATTGAAATGTTCTGTGTCACGACGCCATCATCTCAATCGAAAGAATATTTGAAAAGTCTTAGATTTGTAGAAATAAAAATAATTTGAGAGTTTGAGGCAGTCCCTTTCCTTGAACTTTGACCTATCATTTTTGGAGATTTTCCTCATTCACAATTTGAAAACTGAGGTGGATGTTCAAATTTCGCGGGCTACGTAACTTCGATTAGCGATTGTTTTATGTTGGTACACTCGTCTCGAACGTATGTTCATAGTTTCAGTTGTTTCTCAAGTTTAGTTTGTTGTTGTTGTTGATCGAAAAAATCGATCAGAGAATTTGCATGAACCATAATTTCTATATAGCTGATTCAGGGAAAATATAATAATACCACAGTGAGGCGACGCCACAGAACTCGTAACCTTATGTCTTATTAATAGAAAGCGTGTCAATTATGGAGAAGGAATAACACATGCTCTTCCTGAAACCCTGCATTATAGTATAGTATGTACATGGGCCACATGTGACCCATTGTACATCCTCCCGAAGAGTTGTCCTCCTAGGTCATCGTCCATCCTGTCCTTTCCAGGAAGGTGGCCAGGTTACTGTTCACACATCCTGCATTGATGTGTGTCTACTAGCCCCTTATTATGGAGGTGTTTCCTAAGTTGACAGTGGCCAGTCAGAAATCATAATGTTAAGCGTAGATTTTTTCCTCGTCATCGCCAGATAGTTTATCGGCGCCATCTTCCCAGGGACGCCCAAGGTGATCCTGGCAAGATTGCATTTTTTGATTCCATCCCATCTCTTTAGGGATTGAGCGTGGGTGTTACATTTGGCTAGTTCCGCAATTGTAGAAGTCATTAGGCCACAGGTGCCACTGGGTCCTAAAATTCTTAGTCCAGCCGCTTCCTTGGCTAAAGAGTCGGCAATGCGATTACCTTTACTCCTGTCGTGCACTTTAACCCACCTCAGGATGTCATTATCTACCGAGGCTTTGGCTAAATCTTGGTGATACTCTTAGTACTAGCCCTGAGGTTACACGTTGTCTGTTCAAGGCTAATAGGGTTTGTCGGTTGTGGCGATTGAGATACCAGCCAATTCTGTTTGGACCACGCTGGTATTTTTTCCCATTCCCCACTTGATCCTTAGACTTAGTGATCTGGAGTACACTCTACATCCTGAGCCTTCTTTGGTTTTTGAGCCGTCTGTATAAATCCGTATTGCATTTGTAGCAGTTGACTCTGTGTTCTGCTTAATTTGTATTTTGTAGGGTTTATTGAACACAAACCTGGGTTCAATTGCATCACTGGTTGCCTGCAGCAGAGGTTGCGCAGTGAACGCTCCCCGCCATAGGCCCATTCAATTGACCCATTCCTACTTCGAGGTTTACACCAGCCGTGCGCAATCGTAACATGGCCATTAACGCAACCTCCTCAACATATAGGCCCAGAGGGGTCAGACCCAATGACAGGTGTTATTCAAAACTTCGTTAACCAGAGAAAGCTAATGAAAGACATTTATCTCTACCACAAAAATCACATTTTCTTTCTGTACATTTCCAGGAAAGTAGAAATGATTTGGGAGATAAGAACAACCTATTCACCATTACTATCTCGATTTGATATCTGAAAACACCGCATTGTTCATATACAAAATTGAAAATGTTGTGGGGCTACTTTATATACACCTCTCTTCCTGGCGCATTTTTTTTACAGCGTCGTACATCTGTAACACATTGAATTGGACTCCTTTGGCATAGTTGCTCAAGATTTGTTCAATTTCAAGCACAGAATACAGAACACCGAATGCGCTTTCTAGTTATGGGATATAAGTTTATGAGTTCCGTGGAGAAGGAATTTAACATTCAGATCGTTTAATTGGAGACACAAAGCAACTTCCGACAGTTTCGAACATCGAAGAAGAAAGAGCGCCTTGAAAAAGGTCCTGGAGTCCAAAAATTCAGGGTCAAACTGAGGACGAGTAACACTGAATGAATTTATGTAATCAATGTCACCATTTTTTGGGTTCAAAGGCCGTCGATTTTTGCAATTTCTTCCTGACCCACCATGAAGATACGATAAAGCCTCCAGGTCGGCTAAGGACAAAAGAGACCCACTATCAACAGCAGGGGTATATCGCATATCGTGCACTTGTGGGAAGGTATACATCGGAACGACCAAAAGATCCATGGAAACAAGGCTGAAGGAGCACGAAAGATACTGCAGACTAGGCTGTGGCCGAATACGCACTCAGTGAAGGAAACCACAGGAGTATGTTCGAAAACACGAAACTCATTGCCCCAACCACTGATACCGGACATTATTGTATCCGGTTCGGAGCCATTTAGCTCTTTGGAGAAAACCGATGCCTGAGTTTTTGTTGCATTGAATTGAACCTGGTTGGTTTCACCCCAACTCGAAATCACCTCTAGATCCTCATTAAAATGTGCCACCTCCTGCTGTCGGTGAAGATGTACCTCCATAGCCGATGTGCTGGAATCCAAATGAAATGACGAAACAATATATTGGATTCTTGTTTTTTCCAAAAATTCGTTGATAAATAGTATTTCCAATACTAATTGGAACAGCACAGAGACGGAATTCCCGCCTCGACATAGGCGTCGGCATATTATTTTTCCGTGGTAGTTTTTCAGTTACTTATTCTTACAATCATAGCAATTGATCACCCCATGAAAAAGTTATCTCAACTGAATTTTCCCACCATGGGTGATTATGAAAAACTTCGAAATTTAAGGTAGTTGATTTCCGAGTCGAAAACTCTAAAATACAATGAAAACACAAATAATCACACCGAATTACGAATTTTTTATTCCTTTGTTTTCGTTTCATTGCATGGTCAATGACATCCCCTATTTTAATGACTCGAAGAACTGTCCAACAAAATAGTTTCGTTAACTCGCGTATTCTATTCACAATAGCATTCTGTGAAGTGTGACAGTTTTCCTTCTTCAAGCATTCATGAATATTTAAAATTACTCGCTGAACTTGAACATGTAAGTCCTTATCTTCAAATTCCGGATCCCTGTCGATTGACACAGATTTCTCACACGTAATGTTATCATTTGTTTTAAAAGGTCTCCAGAAAGCCATATTGATGAAAGTACCCAAAAACACTAAGATTTTCACAAAAATCGGTTTAAACGATGAGACTGGAACCTTTGGTGTAGAAGTTGAAAACTTTTTCTAGAGATCAGTTACCCTAACACCAAACTGATATTTTTGCACTCGACGCGCGTTTCGCTAACAAGGTTAGCATCTTCAGGAGAAGCAAATTGATACTGAATCTAAAGACAGGAGTTAGCTGTTTATTTACCTGAAGTTTTTTGGTCAGATGTGGACTTTGTTTGTTAAATGATGATTATCCTACTTGATTTTTCGGTAATTAAGTAGTGGAACCACTACCTGCAAATAATGTTTGCCCGCTTTTTAATATATTGTTGACAAATTAATTCATTTCTGTCGAAATAAGTAATAGGTGTAGTGGTGTAGTCTATTTGGTATTATGGGGGAAGTGAAGCTAAAAGTGAGGTCTATTTGTCTATTTTTCATGTATCATTCGGAAACGCAGATAGGAGAGGTGAGCAATTTTCAAGAGCACACCATTAGACACTTCTTGCTTTTAAACAGTCAATATTCATTTAATAGATTCTCAGGTACCTAACTTAACCTCAAACTCCCTTCAGAAGAACACTGATCATGGCATTATTTAACGTATCCCAGGTGTGTATAAAAACTCCAAATGATTCAGCGAATATTGTGCAAGTTACGGAAAAAGCCAGTGGTGTGAAAATGGTTCTCAAATTTGATAGTGATTCATCCAACCAACGTGAATGACGAATTGTATGAAAACAATTTAGAAATGTAAAATATATACATTATGTTACAAAAACTTATTGTCAAACGAAAAAATCAAACTTATACCTGTATCTTGTGTGTCGGTAATATCAGTCGGATCACAATTCCCTTCACCTAATTCTACCACTATGCTGTTACCTTCTGGCGCCTGAGCAGCCGTAGCAGTTGACAACTGATCGTCAGAAGGCGCACTGGAAAGCAAGTCCCATTGCCTCAACTTCTCCCTGTCTATTATGAAACTATTTTCTTTCTTAATCTCGTTATCTGTGCCCTTCACTGTTTTCTGATTCTCCAGTTCTTTCTGTTGCTTATCAAGTTTGATGAAATTGTCATTCACGTAGGTGACACCTCGAGTTATAGCCCGCGTGGTTTTCTTTTGTTTCTTCTTTTTGTCGCCGATGGTATCCAGGTCTTCCATAGACTTGGTGTGTCTCTGACTGGCAGATCTCAACCTTTCCCTCCATATTGAGTCTTCCTCCCACATGTAACTACCTTCAGTAGCCGGCACGTCAATCTGGTTTTCAGTCACGGGTTCATTCTCTATCGAGATATTCGTATCGATACTGTCGCTAAGAACGTTTTCTAGTAGCCCCTCCAGAGAGTGAGACCTACGAACTCCAGGTTCACCAGAAATAATATCGCACGAAGCAAATTTATCACTTTTTCGCAACTGATAGAACTTTCTCGCCTTAGGGTCAACAAAATCTGCAGTCTGCCTCTTCAAGGTGTCAGACTCGTAAATATTTTTCTTGTCGATATTCCCAGACTTGTCAGTTAGATTCAAAAAATCCACAGATACTGATCTAGCCTCAGCGGCAAGTTTAAACGTGTTTTCTTCGATGCCTCCCACAAGCTGGTTCGAAAATCCCCTCAGGTCCTGCTTGATAGGGTTTATTATATGAGTAATGTCTCTTTTACTCTCGTTCGTTGTTCCTCTTTGGTTGTTCAAGGTCAGTATAGACGAAGAGCTTTCGTTGTTGGGTATGTTTATAGATAAATCCGAGTAATAGTATGGAGCCGATGTAGGACACAGAACATTAGGGGAATTGTACACTGATCCAGGAATCATTTCTTGTCCTATGTCGGCAACCGGTGTGGAGCGATTGGAATTCTGCAGAAGGCTACTTATCTCCGCTGAAGTTGAAGTGCTACTGTCTGGCCTGGTTATCTGAGGAAACTCGGAAACAGAAAACGCCCCTTTGCTGTTGTCCTCAACCAAGCAAGTTTCGTTATTACCTGAGTAGCCAGACATCATCAGGTTCTCGTATTCGTGAAAGTACATGTGCAAAGAAACACTGTTGGATCGAATGTCATCGTTACTCGCAACACTTGGATTGCTGACTTGCAAATCACTGAGGTACCTTTCTAGCTCCACAGTCTGACCGGAATCTTCAACAACGGCTCCTTCTAGACACTCCAACTCATTGCAGTAGCCTTCAGAGACGGGTCGTCGCTTCATTCTTGATTCATACTCGACAGTTCTCATATCGCGAAGTTCTACGTCAGAATCACTATTTATAGATAGCCTGCGATGTTTCTCGGTCCCACAATCTTTGTCAATCCCAGGAAGGGTAGGGTCCTGTGTGTCCAGCGACACAGAACTCCCTTTCATGTTTTCATATTTGATACCAGAGGTTTTTTTCGAATATTTGTTATTACTGTTGAAGAACTGGTCGGAATTTCTGTTAACAGATCTAGTCAACAGGTTGAATCTGTAAGTCTCGTCTTTTCTGGATTGGTCTCTCACATAGCTGTGATCTTCTGTATTATCCAGGTCGTCCATTGGCGGTGGGGAAGAGGGAATAGGGGGAGGTGACACCAATTCACTGTCAGAACTGTCTTGGCATTCTGGTACAACCTGAGTAGCACCTAGATAGTACGACGCAGGCCTGAATGTATCAGAAAGGCTGAATCTAGTACGGCTGGGGGTATCCAAAGAATCTAAATCTTTCGAAGCTTCATCATCTGCATCCGAGCTATCCGATTTATTGGTGCTGGTTGTATTTCTCTTAGGTGTCATCAGAATATCAGGAAGCTCATGGCTACCTTTGGTTTTATTCTGATCCGGTGTCTTCAGCTCCATATATACAGGTTCCAGTTGGCCTTCGTTGAAACAAATCATCTCGTATGGCTGGTGCTCACTTTGCTCGTTCCCTGCATTATTCGGCTCTAACAAGGACTTCCCCGCCATTTGAGTCATCTCCACGTAATGGTTCTCCTCATTTTCTGATTCGTTGAACAAGGTGTTTGTACTACTCCTAGGACTCAACACGTTCTTTTTTGGAGACATTGGCATGTAATTCTCCTCCAACATGATTCTATTCATTTCTGGTTCCAAATCATCTTCCGTTGAGGATTTTTTTTCTAATTCCGCAAAAATTGATTTAACTAAAGCTCCGTTGCTCTTCGTTTCTGTTACGATGGGGCTTGGCTCAAACTTTTCGGAGAACTCAGACCGCAGATTGGAGACGTGTGCAAGATTAGACGCATCTTTACTGAACTGCTTGAGTGGTTGTGCAAAAGCATCGTCTTTACTTTCTTTGACGGAATCATCTTCAGAGTGTTTTTCAAAGGCATTGGTGTATTGTGCATCATGCAATATATTAGAGTGAGTTATAGGCTTTTCAGGTTCGGCCAGGGTACTAAGTACAGTGGTAGAAGTGGTTTGTGCAGGTGTAGGTGACTCAGAGTATGTGTCCAAGGTCCGTCCTGCCTGTGATTGCACAATTTCCTTGCTTCTCTCCTCATTTTCTGAACCAACCATAAAAAAATTTACAAATTTTTACATGTTCAAAGTCCCTTATCCAAAAAAAGAAATTAATCTGTTAGTAGAGGTGATGAAAGTGAGTACCAAGATATCAGCGAAATGTTAGTTACAGAAAGTACGAGGCCCAAGTAGTGTCAGGCAGGAAGGACCAATGTAGACTACGCCAAGACCCTTCACCAAAAATATAACTACGATAATGTAATGGGATTTCAGAGAAAACATTATCTTTTCTCGGTAAACAAAATATCAGAAAAATGAAAAAATATCGAACAAACTTACCTTCATCATCAGACGAGTAACTATTATATTGCGGCCTAGGCTGTCTTTGGTCCTCGTAGACCTTGCCACGTTTTGGATGCATTTCCATGTTATGGGCATTTTCTTGGTTGACCGGGTAGTCATATTTACCAAGATATACCCTGTTTCCCTGTATTTTCCTATTCAGAGGGGACTGCAGCATTCTTTGTTTCCATTCAAGTAATCGCTTCATGGATTCTTCTCTCTGAAAGAATATATATATGTGGAAATACTGCCAAGAGTACTCATTACTGATATTTCATATCTGGACTTTTCCACATTGTGTTGGCGAATGAACAAGCCGGTATTTCGTAAGAAACTGTATTTAAGTGGTGAGTGGCGGGAGATCACTGTCTCTCTCTCTCTTATGGGTGTTTGACAGTCCCCCGGTGCAGACCACACGGCACTCACCCAATAAAGTTATCGGTCAACCACCCAATCCCGCGCCTGCGGGTAACAGGCGTTGGCCGGTTTCAAGCTAGATGTGTGGGAGAGGTGTCTCGCAAGAGCCCTCGGCGGTTACTCATCCAACGCTGGAAAGGTAACTTTCCTAACATGAGTGCCCCTCGGGGTAACGTAAGGGTATGCGGTGCAGACCACACGGCGTACACCCAAAAGTTGTTGATGAATCGCCCTATCCCGCACCTATACGGGTAATGGGCGCGACGTCTTCGACATATGATGTGTGGTAGAGGATGCTCGAAAGAGTCCTCGACGGTTACTCATCAAACGTTGGAGAGGGAACTTTCCTAACATGAGTTCTAGGGGGGAGGTGAGTGCCCGCTCGCGGCTGGAGACTAGCGATCCTCATCTCCAACTGGCGTTGGCCTCTTAGGGGCAGCGGCTCCACTAGCGGGTAAAGAGATACAGGGTTGCGATAATCCATTCATGGGTGCATTGCAGCCCCATACCGAGGCACTGGACAGCTTATGCTGTTCCGTGATCCTCGCCTGCTTCTGTACGGATCCGAGCGTTCGAGGTGTCGGGGCTCGCGGTCCTTCCGGGCTCTAGTATCCGAGTCTACTCTTGGAGGGCACCAAGGCAGACGTTTGAGGTGTCGGACCCCGGATGGACGGAGCTACTTGTATCCGAGCTTAGGACCCCGACCGGCCACTTCCGGGACCATATTCCCAACTGATTTGACATGGTTGGCGGGGGCAGGTGTGCAACGCGAGCACTCTCTGGCGAAAGAAGAGCTTAGTTAACTTGTACGAACGTTCGGTCGAACGCTGCCGATGGTCCTGTCTCTTGGTTAGCCACACTAAGTAGATGTAAGAAGGCAACTCCGGGTTCGGTGTAGAGGGAGGAAGCCCTGCGAAATCCTGTTGGTGTGGGGTGAGGGGCGGTACCCGCAAGGATTTCCCGAAAATCCTACTCTCCACACCCGATCGCATCCAACGCCAAGGTGCGTCTGGGGGGCCTAACCGGCTCCCCAGGCCCCCCGGTGCGGTCGTAACTATGACTCTCTTAATGGCCACTCAAACCTTTGTTTTTGAAAGAATATACGCCTATGCAATCTGTATCTGTAATGTAGGGAGGGTGAGTGTAAGCCCCAAGCAGTTAGGCCTCATGTGACCCATTGTACATGCTCCCGAGGAGTTGTCCTCCTAGATCATCGTCCATCCTGTCCTATCCAGGAAGGTGGACAGGTCACTTGAAGACATCTCCTTCATATCGGCAAGTGTAGGCCAAGACTCGCCGAACACACACTCTCTTATTGACGGTAACTCCGGGCACTCGCACTGGACATGCCTGACAGTCTCACCTTCCTGTTCACACATCCTGCATAGAGGTGTGTCCACTAGCCCTATATTATGGAGGTGTTTCCTTAGTTGATAGTGGCCAGTCAAAAATCCTACTGTCAAGCGTAGATTTGCCCTGGTCATCGCCAGATATTTCTTCAGCGCCAGCTTCCCAGGGTCGCCCAAGGTGATCCTGGCAAGATTGCATCCTTTGATTCCATCCCATCTCTTTAGGGATTGAGCATGGGTTTAACATTTGGCTAGTTTCGCAATTGTCGAAGTCATCAGGCCGTAGGTGCCACTCGGTCCTAAAATTCTCAGTCCAGCTGCTTCTTTGGCTGAAGAGTCGGCAATGCGATTGCCTTCACTCCTGTCGTGTCCTTTAACCCACCTCAGGATAATGTTATTATCTACCGAGGCTTTGGCTAAATCTTGGTGACCCTCTAGTATTAGCCCTGAGGTTACACGTTGTCTGTTCAAGGCTAATAGGGCTTGTTGCTGTCAGTGCAGATTGTTATGTTTTTGCCAGAAATTCCTTTCCTAGTTATTTCTTTTGTGGCGATTGAGATACCAGCCAGTTCTGTTAGGACCACGCTGCTATTTTGTCCCATTTCCCACTTAATCCTTAGGCTCAGTGATCTGGAGTACACTTCACATCCTGGGCCTTCTTTGGTTTTTGAGCCTTCTGTATATATGCGTACTGCATTTGTAGCATCTGACTCTGTGTTCTGTTTTATTTGTATTTTGTAGGGTTTATTAAACACAAACTTGGGTTCAATTGCTTTACTGGTTGCCTGCAGCAGAGGTTGCGCAGTAAGCGCTCCCCGCCATAGGCCCAGCCTCAATTGACCCATTTCTACTTCGAGGTTTACACCGTGCGCAATCGTACCATGGCGATTAACGTAACCTCCTTAACGTACAGGTCCAGAGGGGTCAGACCCCATATGCTCTTTTTGCTCCACTCTGTAGGTAAGAGTTCCATGTTATCTTCCTGTCGTGAATAGTACCTAGGTATTCCATCTCTTCAGAGAAGTTTAGTTTGCTTTTGAAGATTTTGGGAGGTTTTGAGCCCGATAAACTTCTTTTCCTGATGAAAAGGACCATCTCAGTCTTCTTGGGATTGATCGACAGTGAGTGTTCCTTACACCATGTTTCTATCAATTTCAGCCCATCCTGCGCTCTATCGCACAGTGTGTTCACAAATTTGCCAGACTGCAAGATAACTATGCCATCTGCGTATGCAATTGTGTAGAATCCATTTTTGTTAAGGTGATTAATTAGGGTATCCAGGACTATGTTCCAGAGAAGGGGTGATAAGACCCCTCCCTGTGGACATCCCCTCATAACCAATCCTATAACTGTGATGTCTTCTACATTAATACTTATTGCTCTGCTAGAGAGCATCTGGAGTATCCATTCTCCTACTACCAGGGATACATTCCTGGAGTGTAGTTGCTGGGTAAATGTTGGAAAGGTTGTTTTATCAAACGCTCCCTCAATATCTATGAATATACCCAGGGTGGATTCTTTGTTGTCCAATGATCTCTCGATTCTGCCAACCACATGGTGAAGGGCCGAATCAGTAGACCTCCCCGGAGTATATGCATGCTGATTTGGATGAAGTGGGTTGTGAACAACTACTTCATCTCTTATGTACCGCTCACATAGCCTCTCCATAGTTTTTAACAAGAACGATGTGAGACTAATTGGTCGGAATGCTTTTGGTAAGGTGTAGTCCATCCTACCTGGTTTGGGTATAAAGACTACTCTTTCTTCTCTCCACTTACTGGGAATATACCTCAGAGCTAGAGAGGCTCTGAATAGTCCAACCAGGTGCGACATAAGAGTGTCCAGTCCCCACTGAAGTAGGGCTGGTCTTCTACCATCTGGTCCTGGTGACTTGAAGGGGGAAAAGCCCGATATAGCCCATCTTATTTTGTCCTCATCAATTAGTGCACTAGCAGATTGCCAGTCGTATTGTGAGGGTGTTGTTGGTAAATCCATCCAGTTCGTCGTTCCAGGAAAGACGGAACCTGGGAAGTGAGTTTCCATAAGAATCTCAGCACTCTCCTGGAGGTTGACGGCTTTGTCGCCATTTTCCCTCGTCAGGATGCCGATACTCTTATGGTGGTCATTTGAGAGTGCCTTCTGTAGCCTAGAAGCTAGTGGAAAGTCTTCGACTGCCTCACAATAGGCTCTAGAATTCTCTTTGCTTTCGTCTGCAGACTTTATTGAACTCTCTGAGGTTGGCTTGATATATACCCCAGTCCTCTTCGAGTACATTTTGCCTTGTTAAAGGTCGTTCTCGCTGTCTTCCTGAGGTGTTCCAATTCAGGGCACCACCATTCAGGTTCAGTTATTGGATCAGAAGCTCTCGCTCCTGATCTAAATTTACAGGAAGGTCAGTTGGAGTCGTAAGCTCGACATCCATCTCCTCTGTAGACTCAGCGTCAGAAAGAATGTTTAGGTTCACTCTGTCCATGAAAGTCCCACGAGAAGGGTCAATTACGGCAGAGCCCCGCATTACCGTGACAAGGCGATGCTACGACGAGAGGGCGCCCGGTATCTCAAGGTCCCGTAGAGACAGCTGATACTGCAAAGGGGGAGCCAGCTCCAATAAAAGCAGAAACTGTTTTTTCGGCTGGGAAAGTGATGGCGACTGTTTTTTGGGAAAGTTATTTTAATCGATTATATTCAAAAAGGAGAAACCATTACAGGAGCTTACTACGCATCATTACTCTACAAGCTGTAGGCAGAACTTGCAGAAAAACGGCTACCTTTCCAGAAAAAGAAAATCATGTTTCACCAAGACTACACACCGCCTTACACCTCAGCGGTGAAAATCCGCGAATTACGGTTTGAACTGATCAACCATCCGCCTTATTCACCAGATCTAGCACCAAAAGACTTTTTTTGTTTCCTCATCTGAAAATAGCGCTCGGAGGACAGAGCGCTATTTTTAGAAATTCGGAAAAAATGTCTTGTATCTTTGTTAGGCCGGAAACTTTTCAGTTAACCCTCGTATGTATTATAAACTTTCACCCGAATTTACCTCTTTTATTTGTTACTCGATGAAACCAAAGCCCAAATACAAAACGTTCGTGATCCAACACCAGGCAGCGCTGTTTCGATCTGCCAAGGTTTCATCAGTGGTGCCAGGGTGGACTACGAATTCACTGTTGGACTCAACTGTCCTCCCTCCCATTCATTGAAAACTTACTGAACAACACTGTATTAATGGAAAAGCCAGATACTAAAAAACTTATTTACCTTTCTTTCGCCTTCCCTGGTCATACTTCGCTTCTCGGTCGCGGATCTGTCCATCTGAGGGGTGTTCTGAGCTAGCCTGGCACTAGCCGACCTAGTAAACTGATCGTAGTCCCTGCTCCTGACATTGTGACCGTAAACTTCTCTCGCTGCGTATTCTGGACTAACCGAATCCCTCTGAGAACAGAAATCCATATCGATTTCCTTGGACAGAGACCCCTCACTTAATACGCTCCTACTCCTCATTGGCTGAGGCTCTGGAATGTCGCTAATGCGCAAATTGCTGAACTCTGCCGGTTGCGCATTAGGCCTGATCAGCGGCAAAGAATTTTCATTTTCCGAGACCCTCGCGGTCACGTTTTTCGGAGGAACCACTTCTACCTTGGCCCTGTTAGGCACCTTCTGGAGATACTGCGCAGACTTTCTCATCTTCTCTGCGTACAACTCTTCCGTGTAAAAGTAATTGTCGTTTTCGTTGGTGTTCCGATTGATGTCTAGACTAGACTTAGGCCTCGGTTGCTGCCTGGTTAAGACAGCCGGACTGGGTTGTCGATGGTTGATTTCGTATTCCAGAAAATCGGCACTGTGTGGTCTGGCAATGTTGATGCTTGGCAGTTTCCTCATCTGAGGCGGGGGATAGTGTACGATTTCGGTAGGGCCGAGCATATTGACCGGGGTGTACGCTCTGTAGGCCGGACTCACTGGGGGAGGAGGGTTGACTTTCTTCACTACGTGCGTATAGGCGATAGGGCTGAGAGGTCGCTTGTACATGCCTTGCTCGACGTAGACGTCTTCATAGTCCGTCGGGTGACGATACTTGACGGGATGCAGCTTGGATCTTCCATATGTATCGGGAGTTCTTCGCTCAACAGCATGTACAGGATGCATTTCCCGGGTAGGAGTGAACATATATTCCCGCGGGTCGTCCTTGTATATATTTACAGGGGTGCCGTATATACTGACCGGTGATTTGTTGATGTTCCTAGGCTCCTTGTACTGGGAGTTGTACCTGTCTAGCACGTCGGGGCTAGGAGAGGAGAATCCGTCGTTCAGTCTTCTTGGCTTTGGGGGCGCGTTTGCATAGAGCGGTTGGTTGTACTGGCTTTGGTCTTGAGGTGTAGAGATCAGGGTGTTACTAGGTGAATGCGCTTGCAACTGAGGGGTTTTTATATTCTGTTTGTAATATTGTTGAGCACTGTTTGATTCCGAACTATCGGTGGATTTGTTATGACATGGTGTGCTCTCTGAACCAACAGGAGTTGCCTCGGTTTCGCTGTAAAAGGTTACCGAATTATTGAGTTTGGAGGAGACGTATTGTCAAATGTAAATTAGGAAAATAATTGAGAGATATGGAGAATTTCATTTGAAACTTCCACAAGGGACGTCTTTGGATACGCAGAAATGATGACTTTGGTTTGACATTCTATTCAATACTTATGATGCACTGTTTGGAATCTTTGGTGTAGTAATGAATATTACTGGAGTTTTTTTCCCAACACCAAATCGTTATTTTCAACACCTCGGCACGTGTTTCGATCACCGAGTGATCATCTTCAAAGAGGAAGATTAAAACTAGAAACTGCGAGCTAACCCTATTCATGCTATAAAGGTAACCTATACAGGTAAACCATCCAGGCGTACCAATCATACAGGTATACCAAGCTGAATTAATTTTACAATGTTGCCTTATCTATTATTTTGCAATATATGTTTATATAAAACAATTTTCAGCCATATAAAAAGTAATTTCACAGTATTGCCTATCCAAATTTATTTTTGCAATGTGTCCTTATGTAGTAATCAGTAAACCCAACAACTTTATTTTATTTCAACAAGCTATATAGTATGCTCTTTGGTATAGGTCCGTCATCGTTATTCATAATATTATTGTGTTTACTTATTTCTACACTCTCATAGGCATCTAGTTGCCTGTTGTTGTTACCTTGTCTAACTAATCTTAATGAACTGAAGTCTATAGAATGGTTTTGTTGCAAAATATGATGGGCGACTGCTGATTTTTCAGGTCTTCCATATTTTAAGTGTGCTATGTGTTCCTTATATCTTACTTCAATAGATCTTTTTGTCTGTCCATAATATTTTGCATCGCAGTCCTTACATTCAATTTCGTAAATTCCAGACTTTTCCGAATTCTCGACTTTGTCTTTTGGACTTCCCAAAAGGCTCTGTAGTGTATGACTTGTTTTAAAAACCACCTACATACCTAGTTCCTTGAAAATATTTCCAAAGTTCCTCGTATATTGGTGGTATGGAACTGAGATGTATTTCTCTTGGTTTTTGTCCTTTCTGAAAGTCGAGGTTTCGTTCATTCTTAACCTAAACATCTTCTTCCTTATTATGTCATCTACAATACCCCTCGAGAAACCGTTATTGGCTGCTATTTTCTGTATTGTACGTCTTTCTTTCGTGAACCTATCATGTGTTAGAGGGAAAGTCAAAAGACGATGCACTAAAAAATTCAACCCAGCACGTTTGTGCTGTCCACAGTGTTGGGAACCGTCAGGAATATACCTGTACGTGCAAAACGTCAAGAAATGGTAGTTGTCCCTTATTTTCTAACTCATATGTGAATTTTATTGATGGACATCTATTAATTAAAATGGAAACAAAGTCGTCAATATTCGATTTTTTGGTATCGAATATCGCGAAGATATCATACACATACCTTAGCCAAATCCTAGGAAAATACTTCGACTTTTCTTTGGTTTCCATTTCGAATCTGCTCATTGTAGATGACATAATAAGGAAGAAGAAGTTTAGGTTAAGAATACCACTTTTCATGGAAATGCAAAATCACTACAGGACTGGAGAAACGTATTCCATAACCATAAGCATTTCTCCATATGAAAGATTTAAAAAAATATATTTCGATGTATTGAGTTGAACTCTGTTCGTTCGTTCGACACTTGAGATTAACGAATGGCGGCTTGAAAGAACCTCTAAAGAATTTTTTCTTCCATTCTTTTGAAATAAATCACAAACACCCATCATTATCCAGAGACCAGAAAAGTCTGGTGTCGCTCATCACGCTGAACTTGCGCGACAAAATTTCCCGCCAATTTCATCAAAAAATCATTGACGTGTGTCAAAAAGTGAAAGTTTCAGAAACCGACCTGTGTATGTCAAATCAAAGTCATCTCTTCAAAATTACCATATCTGTTGAACAAGAATCCACTATTTTTGTACATTTATGGCTACTTTTACCATTATAATAGAGTTTTATAACTTTTCAAAAAATGCTACTCTTTCTGACACCAAACTAAGTTCAAAAATTGAATGGAAGTGACCGATACTTGACGAAAATCCACTTACAGTTACAAAACAACTTACAGTTGACTGTAACATCTTCACCAAAGAGGTTTACAAAACATTGACACGTGTTTCGATGTGCAATATCTTCTTCAAGCTCGCTAAATATTGAATATCTTCCTCAAGCATTTCCAGAATATTCTCAATACCTGATGAACGATCAAAATGATTTGAATAACTCAACTAACTTTGTTCTTACAAGAGTAATTACTATGTAATAACCATAAATTGTTTTCGATTGATGGTTGTGAATTAGGATTAATGTATGATTCCTGTTTGAGGAAGTTATTGTAAAGCAAAACACGTGTCAGTGTTTCATAAACCTTTCAAAATCAAAATCTCACAGTAAACTGTATTTTGTAGTTAGTTCGGACAAAAATATTAAAAAAAATCCACAAGGACAAACTCACACGTTCGACTGGAGCATACAGGCCAGATTAAGGACTCGAACCCACTGCATCATCAGTTCCTGTGAATCTGCCGCTAACACGTAAGTCCTCATGTTAGCGTGTTCACATTTGAACGCGAACTTTTTACTGACTTTCTCTTCTGGCCTGCATATCGATACCTTATATGAAGGGAGTAGAATGGAACCCAGCAGCTTTTCCTCTTCCAAACCTGGAACAAAAAATATATAAAACCTAAATGTCAGGAAATTAGCCTCTTCGTTGAGTGTGATTTCATGACCGGCTAGGTGGTTCCCCGAGGTTCAAACCGAATATTAATTCACAAAAAATCTTAGACTAGCGAAAGAAGCCGACTTCGCGGCATGATTCCTGGCATGTTCGTCTAAAACATGTGGCCGGCCACATGTTTTAGACGAATATCAAAAATTGGATATTATCGTATCTCTGCAGGAAGATCCACATTTGTCAACGGTTTCATTAGCCCAAAACAATCCTGCGTCTAGACGTACGATTGGGAGGTTTTTGAAAACAGAAAAATACCACCCATATAAGGTATGTCTTGTCCCAGAGCTCTTGGAAGATGACTATGACAGGCGTTTGCAATTTTGTGAGGAAATAATGAGGCGATGTGACGAGAATAATGGGTTTCCACTCAACATACTCTTTTCGGACGAAGCTCCTTTTTATTTACATGGAGTAGTTAACACGCACAACTATCGATTCTGCAGTCAGGAAAATCCACACTGGATATGCGAAGCTCGTACGCAGCGTCCTCAGAAAGTAAATGCATGGGCAGGCATCATCAACAACAGAATATTAGAGCCACACTTTTTTGAGGGAAACCTTACAGCTGCACGCTACTTAGACTTTTTACGCTTTGAACTGTTATGTTTCCCAATGAAGCAGATCCAGATATCCCCACTGAAACACTTTGGTTCCAACAGGACGGCGCTCCCCCACATTTTGGTATTAATAATATCTCGATGACATATTTGCAGGACGCTGGATTGGATGACGTGGTACAATTGAATGGCCGCCAAGATCCCCAGACTTTACGCCATTAGATTATTTTTATTGGGGATATATGAAAGACAAGGTTTATCAGAATAGGCCGGCTAATATTGAAGATTTAAAAAGCAGAATTAGAGTGGAATCACATAACATACCGGCTGAGGCCATTCGGAATTCCGTGGACAGGTTTTACCATCGCCTAGGAGCCTCCCAAGTAGAGGGTGGAGGCCAATTTCAGCATCTGTTACGTTAATTCACCCGTAGATAGCACTAAGTTAGGTATTTGTAACTTTTCAAAACAGTTTTTTCTCATTTCGTTGTAACCACAAAAAAAAATAAAGGGTTCCTAGCGTTCCAATTCCACAGACCTTGCAATACCTCAGGGAATTACTAGAGAAAAATATTTTCAATAATAACGAAATCGATGAATTCGTTTCTCTTACTAATTTGTGTATGAAACAAAATCGGTTCCAGATAGAAGGTTGTTTTTATGAACAACAGGAAGGAACGGCCATGGGAAACCCCTTGTCCCCCTACCTGGCAGACCTGTTCATGAGCAGATTCGAAATGGAAACCAAAGAAAAGTCGAAGTATTTTCCTAGGATTTTGCTAAGGTATGTGGATGATATTTTCGCGATATTCGATACCAAAAAATCGAATATTGACGACTTTGTTCCCATTTTAAATAATAGATGTCCATCAATAAAATTCACGTATGAGTTGGAAAATAAGGGACAACTACCATTTCTTGACGTTTTGGTAATGAGGAGCTAATATGGAGGGTTAGAATACGATATATTTAGAAAAGAAACAAGCACGTACAGGTATATTCCTGATAGTTCACATCACTGTGGACAGCACAAACGTGCTGGGTTGAATTTTTTAGTGCATCGTCTTTTGACTTTCCCTCTAACTCATGATAGGTTCACGAAAGAAAGACGTACAATACAGGAAATAGCAGCCACTAACGGTTTCTCGAGGGGTATTGTAGATATTATGAATAACGATGACGGACCTATACCAAAGAGCATACTATATAGCTTGTTAAAATAAAATAAAATAATGTTGTTGGGTTTACTGATTACTACATAAGGACACATTGCAAAAATAAATTTGGATAGGCAATATTGTGAAATTAATTTTTATATAGCTGAAAATTGTTTTATATAAACATATATTGTAAAATAATAGATAAGGCAAAATTGTATGGTTGGTACGCCTGGATGGTTTACCTGTATGGGTTACCTTTATAGCATGAATAGGGTTAGCTCGCATCAGTTTCTAGTTTCAATCTTCCTCTTTGAAGATAATCACTTGGTGATCGAAACACGTGTCGAGGTGTTAAAAATAACGATTTGGTGTTGGAAAAAACTCCAGTAATATTCATTACTACACCAAAGGTTCCAAACAGTGCATCATAAGATACAGATACCGTCATTGGTAGATTTGAGAAACATTGCGAGTGAAAGATTTTATATCTATCTTCAACTAGACAATTTGAATTTATATTATTCGAAGTTATCCTATAGTCATATAAATCAAACCAGTCGTTAACTATAATATGAAAATTTCAGAAAACGTACTTAATAGGTTAGGTTCAAAGTGAGTGGGTCTATTCCAAACTCCACCAAATAAGTCCAATTCCCTGAAGAAGCTGATTATATCCCGTGTTAGGAATCACACGTTAAAAGGTAAGACCTCGTTAATCCTTAGCTCGCACAAGTTTCGACTTCTGAGGGTTGTCGTTCGTAGGGGTGCGACAGCTGGTTAACGGAAAAACAGATTTTAAAACAGATTTTTTTAAACAGATATAGTTTGTATCGTTGACGATCTTTCATGTTAGATAGCAAGAGATATTATTACTATAAGTTGATTCATTAGAACAGATATCGAAAGCACGCAGAGCACTGTAAAGAAATGAATCATAATCATTCAAAAGCCCACGCATTTCATTTTCCAAGAGAAGAAAATATTGATACACTCCAACGACGTCTCTTAATCATCACAACACAATTTAAAATTTCTGGAGGTAATATTGAAGAAAACATCAAAATGTTTGGTTGGGTTATATTTTCGAACCAGCCACAGACATTGAAACTTCAAAACAAAAGAAAAAAATCATGTGCACTGATGAGCTGTAAAGTCTAAGATGTTTTTAACGACCCATTAAACTGAATAATACGAACTGTCCTGCAGGTACCAAATTTCTAAAATTTACAGTCGCCACTGAAATTAAAACCGTTTTGAAACAGATGACAACAACCAAAAAGGTCTCAAAATTATATTGTTGACTAGACAGAACCCTCGGCATTATATTTGTGAAATTTATAGTACAATACAATTGTTTTCAACCCTTCCTAAATTTTTTTCAAATGGGAAGTGGTATTTTGTAGTACTTCTTTTACATTAAATTTGCTTCAAAAGGATGCGAAAGTGTAAAAGTATACGCACCCGAGGACTTTTCATATTTTCATGTACAAAGCCGTTACCTTGCTGGTGGGCTTCTATATATATATTACAGATTGTCTAATTTAGGAAGAGACTTGAAACTTATCTCTCTCTCCATTTCTTTCGCTCTCACCGTCTTCTAATAAACGTACATTTAGCGGGTGGGACCATATCGAAATTCAGGGAGCTCTTTCTACATTTGACAAGCTGCACGTTGTATTAAAATAAATCTCAAACAACATAGGGCTCAGTACACACCTTTGTGGTACTCTGTGTCTAGCGATGTGAGAATCTGATGTCTCCTCATTGTAATCAACAGATTGCTGTCGAATTAAAATGAAAGATTAAAAAAATTCAAAGGTCACTCCTGTCACCAAGAGAACTTTGTGAGAGATACAGTCACTTTACTGAGGTCGCATAGAGTTGCAGCTGTTTGCAGAAAATTCTCAAAGCCGATGACTGTGTCTACCAACTTTGTGACAGTTTGTGAGGTGGAACGAATCTTCTTGAACCAAACTCCTGCTGATTCGTCAAGAGGAAAGTTTAATATTCCTCTTGAAGATGATCACTTGGTGATCGAAACACGTGTCGAGGTGTTAAAAATAACGGTTTGGTGTTGATATAAAACTCCAGTAATATTCATTACTATACCAAAGGTTCCAAACAGTGCATCACACTGCTAAAGCTCTGAAGAAGCAAGCCACTCGTGCCAGCAAAACGTCAGGAAGAAATTCCAAAAACCCACGGCTTTCAAACTCGAAAAACAATGACACAGGACAAGTAATTTTTTATTTCCAAATAACTTTGTCCATAATTTTTTGACCATAATATCAATAATTTCCCAACTGCGCTGATAATGGATAGATGTCTATAGTTTTCAGGTGAGCCTAAGTCAGTGAAAGTCAGGATTTTACCGATTACAATGAAGCAGAGATCAATGATCAATAACAATAGCAATGATCAATAACTTTGCTAGTTATTGATAGTATTTCCATTCTACACAGAGATGCATTGTTTGTCTTCTTCTAGCCGAAGTCTGTTGGCTCCACCAGCTTTTTGGAGTAACAATTCTGATGAGTATCTCTCCAAATATAACCTAGTTCCTTGTTGTGTTGACGATTCCTCTCTTGGTAGATTTGTGGTGGTTGTATTCGAAATTGTGACACTGTCTCGTATGGACTTACGCTGATGAGGTATCGCAAAAAATTATATATACCTTCATAGTATTTCCATACTATGAAGGTGTCTCAACATATTTCCACCAGACTGAGGACTCCTTGTGGACTTCTACAATTGCCAATCATCCAGGTCCTCGTATTTGACTAACTACCGCGACATGATTTGTAGTGCTTCTTTGACAGAGGCTGCCCTCTGAGAGAGCGTGTTCTGCAACTTCTTATAGGCTGTGGGCATGAAAATGGCGACGACCGAGCGATGGTGAGGCGACGCTAAGGCGTTTCGTGGTTCCGATGTAGAACGAACCACAACTACACAGTATTCAGTGTACACCTGGGGTAGTGAATCGATCCCTGGCCTGAGACTATTCTCCATCGGTCTTGTGGGCTTGAAAATGGCCCTAACTCCATGTTTTTCGAGGATCCTTCCAATTCAGTCCGCATTGCCTTTGATAAGACCAAACGTTAGGTATAAAAACCTGCACATTACAGCTAATAAAATGACCACCAGCCGTGAAAGCCTATACACCATGAATATTGCTTTACATTTCGAATGGCAATTTTGTACAGCATCATTTCAAAACACCTCAATAATAACGTAACCATTGACATTCAAATTCAAATTACACTTTATTGTCCGAAGAATAAATTCTTATTGACAAAACCTTGTGCGAAACATAAATAACATATAAATGAAATAACAAAAGTAAAATCACTAAACATTATTCGCCATTTGTCACGTTCACAATTACCAACATTATTTTCATTTATCACCATGTAAATCTCACGTTACATATGGTCTTTGTTTCCTTTTCGAGAGTTAATAGCTCCTTTGAAAAATCATTTCTAATTCATGGACTGCCCGGTGAAAGGTCAATGGAAGACTAATTTAGAAATGAAAAGGAGTTTCATAAAAATTGCACTGTTGGGTGTCTGCAGTGTGAATGGTGTCCCAGCAACTTTCAAAAACATCTCTAGTCGTCTAATAGAACTACCCATAAAATACACATTTTATCGCTTCCCTTTCATGATAATACATACATTCAAAAAAAGGAAACATTAACTATGACCCGTTTGAAATGAAAGCATCAGTATCAGCTGATTGGAAGTCAGTTTGAGAAGTGCCAGAAGATGACAGTACTACCTATTTACACCACTCAGTAACTAACGCTTAATTTATCTTCACCGTCTGTTAACCGCTCGATTCACTTTCTTGGTACAGACTACTCTTTGGGACGAAGAGCGACGTTTTTATATCGTCAACGAACGTTCCGGATCCCTCTGCGGATTTCGGGACCCATCCGGAGTTTTCGCGGTATTTCGCGATGCGTCATGCGTTTGCTGACTGGGACATCGGTCAGGGCCGGCTTCAGATTCATTACAATATTAGAAACAGAAACACAAAACAAATCAACAACTCACCCTTGTAATAAAACAAACAGTACTCCGACAAGACGAACCACCTCTTCTTCCACAACATAAGCCCCTCCGAACCCTGCTTGTGCAGCCACCCCTGCATCGTAACGGGAGCTTCCAGCGGCCTCTTTGCAGATGGAGACCTCAGCTGGACGCTGCCGCTCGACTTCTTTCTTTCAACGACTTCTCTTGGTTTCGGTTGAGCTTTGGGCGTACTTAATTTTTGAGCTTCAGCCTTCTGCAGCTGCTGTTGGTGATAGTGGATGGGAGGAGGTTGATGCGGCACCCAGATCTGGGGAGTATTTTGAGCCATGGGATTATGTGCGTGCATTGCGGATGGAGGCGGTTGTGTGGTTTGGTAAATGGGCTGCGGATGGAGGTTGCTGGGGCCTTTTTGGTGCTGGTGAACATATTTCTGACCGGCATAGATATTATTAGGTGTGTTGAATTGGGGGGATGACTGCAGCTGTCGAAAGTGCAGCTGTTGGTTTTGGTACTGCGGAAGTAAGTGGAGGGGAGAGTTCATTTGTTGGAATTCCCTCATTTGAGGGTGCTGGTGGTTGGGAATCTTCAACCCGTACTGCAGGTAGCGGAGATGCTGGGGTGCGGTGTTATTGTGCTGGTGAGTGAGTTTGGGGATGGCATCATTCTCGGGGGCTTCGTTGTTCTGTGTGATATTGTTGGTGGTCGTTTGATTCTGAAAGGCCCCTTTTTTGTTTTCCATGCTAGTGGGGTCAACCCTGCAACAAAGAGTCGCTTTGAGTAAACAAAAAAAAAGTACAAATGAAAACAAAATACTTTTTGATAGTGGTGTTAATATCGACAACAAAGTAATCAAGGACTGAGTTGATTATCCTTAGCTAGAAAACGTACTGCAAGCCAGAACTGCCAGGGGACAAAATTTTTTGTAAAAATTAAAAAACAAGTCGAATTTGTTAATAGAGGATACAATTTTCTTCTCAAAAGCCATTGCAAAACTTTCAAATGTTAAAGCGGGGGTGTTTGGAATGAAGTTCGAGTGATTCTTTTTTGAAAAGGACTTTCGATACTCTATCCATTGCACCCGTTTATATGATGCTTTGAAATACCAACTATACGTTGTTTGCAGAGGTTCCACATTAGTCATTTAAGGTTCTTAATTATTCAAAAGACAGGTTTCAAGGTCGCCGGCAAAGATATAGGAGTGCAATTGAGTGGCCTCATCGGTCACCCGACTTGATTCTTTTGGATTTTTCGTCGAAACACATTAAACATATAGGGTATCGCATTCCACTTGACTCTCTGGAAGACATGTATGCAGTAATATCAATCTGAAAAAACAAAGCGGTGCTTTTTCACATTACCCATAAAAGGTTCCCAATTATTCAAACGACAGGTTTCGAGATCGCCGGATAAGACAAAGGGGTGCAACTGAGTGGCCTCCTCGGTCACCTGACCTAAGTCCTTTAGATTTTTCATCAAAACACATTAAAATTATAGTGTATCACATTCAACTTGACTCACTGGAAGATCTACATGAATTAAGGTGCTTTTCCACATTACTCATAAAAGGTTCTCAATTATTCAAACGACAGGTTTCGAGATCGCCGGATAAGACAAAGGGGTGCAACTGAGTGGCCTCCTCGGTCACCCGACCTGTCCTTTAGATTTTTCATCAAAACACATTAAAAATATAGTGTATCACATTCAATTCGACTCACTGGAAGATCTACATGCATTAATATCAATCTGAAAAAAACATGGCGGTGCTTTTCCACATTACTCATAAAAGGTTCTCAATTATTCAAACGACAGGTTTCGAGATCGCCGGATAAGACAAAGGGGTGCAACTGAGTGGCCTCCTCGGTCACCTGACCTAAGTCCTTTAGATTTTTTTATCAAAACACATTAAAAATATAGTGTATCACATTCAACTTGACTCACTGGAAGATCTACATGCAATAATATCAATCTGAAAAAACAAGGCGGTGCTTTTCCACATTACTCAGAAAAGGTTCTTAATTATTCAAACGACAGGTTTCCAGGTCGCCGGCAGAGACATAGGAGTGCAATTGAGTGGCCTCATCGGTCACCCGACTTGAGTCTTTTAGATTTTTCGTCGAAACACATTAAAAATATAGTGTTTCGCATTCCACTTGACGCACTTGAAGATCTGCATGCATTAATATCAATCTGGAAAAAACAAGGCGGTGCTTTTCCATATTACTCATTAAAGGTTCTCAATTATTAAAAGGCAGGTTTCGAGGTCGCCTGCAAAGGCCTAGGAGTGCAATTGAGTGGCCACATCGGTCACCCGACTTGAGTCCTTCAGATTTTTCGTCGAAACACATTAAAAATATAGTGTATCGCATTCCACTTGACGCACTTGAAGATCTGCATGCATTAATATCAATCTGAAATAACAAGGCGGTGCTTTTCCACATTACTCATTAAAGGTTTTCAATTATTAAACGACAGGTTTCGAGGTCGCCGGCAAAGACATAGGAGTGCAATTGAGTGGCCTCATCGGTCACCCGATTTGAGTCTTTTAGATTTTTCGTCGAAACACATTAAAAATATAGTGTATCGCATTCTAATTGACTCACTGGAAGACCTATCAATTTGAAAAAGGGTGGATCCATAAGTGAATGTTGCAAAATCCTCAAATAACTCTTTCAAAACAAGGAAATCTTCATAAAATCATCAAGAAGGCGATGCAGTCATGAAGTTGATTCCGATTCATTTTCAAATTATATCTCACTACTCACAATTCTATGAACCACCCCGTATAATTTTTGTCGTTATGTTAACGGCTTTTCTATACAGTGGGATCGGTACTATCAATTGATTATTCAATTCACTGCTTTTCCATTTTATAACCTATTCTTGATGATAGCAAGGTCATTTTGATTTCCGTTATACAAATTTGAATAATTCAGAAGTCAACAACTGATTTAAAAATCGCATATCTGCTTGCAGACGGATGTTTATTCAGGTGTTTCACTTCAAATGTTTGACTTTGCAAAAATACGATTAGATTATTAATTAAAACACTGAGCTGACCATTTCAGATGCAGTGTTTGGTTCTAGACAATGACAGTATACAATCGTTACATGTAAGATTCCCACCAATACAATGGAATTGTGTGACACATACTCGTACTTCACACGTTCACAATGAATTATTCATGGTTTATAATTACAGGAATGGAATCATTTACGACCAACAAAATGAATGGCCACAAGTCTGATATTTCGTTCAATTTTTTCGCGAATATGTTGTTCAGATTTTTCGATTGCCCATTCCATTCAACTTCATTGTTCACAAGAAACTACAAAGTTTACATTAGGAAAATACTAGGAAAAATAATATAGCAACTGAAGAAATATACCGTGAAATGGCAAGTTTCTATTTATGTTATCGAGTGACTAAAAGTCAATGAATTTGCTTGAATTCGGGCACATGTTTGCATGTACTTTTTCCCGAAATTCAAACATTATCTGATAGCGGAGAATTTTTGATATCGTCTTGTTCTAAAATCATAAATGTTTGTTATTTGATTTCAATGACTGTATACAATGACATTACTGCGGAAAAGTTGTCTCTCAGTGCAACAATCTTGAAAGCAGCTGAGAAACGTGGTGATGAATAGGCTCTTAAAATAAAAGAGCGTATATCTGAGACCACAGATTTGGTAGCCCTTGATACCAGATATCATCGGTTTTGCCAAACAAAGCTCTACCAGGCACCACCAACAGGAAAGTCCAAGGGAAATCGTCAGCATCCCACAGTTGATAAGACCATGGAAAAGATTTATTCATTTCTGGAAGAGAACGCTGAGGAGTGTCAGTTCTCTCTAGATGAACTCATGGACCAGATAGAAGGAAAACGACCTCAACTACGAACAGTCAAATCTCGCTTGTTTGCAAAGTATGGGGAGGACATTTTGATCGGTGAGAGACCCTTTAAACACACGACTGTTTGTTTCAAAAACACAGGTCACAAAATTCTCACCACTACATGATATGACAGTAGAAGCTCAGATCCTCAAGCAGAAAGACTACGCAGCTGTTGAAGTCATACGAGAGGATATACGGTCGCAAGTGATTTATTTTTGATATCACTTAATTTCCTACAAATAAACTTATTAACTTTTGTTGTACTTATCTTTTGTACTTCATTATTCGTAGCTTAATAAGTAATAGACGAAATCAAAGATGGAATTGTTTTATTTCAAAACTGACCCTTATTTTTAAAACATGTGTTCCATTACATAAATAAGAATTCATCAATT
>NW_019289920.1:0-23148 GCF_000500325.1 Leptinotarsa decemlineata
AAAACTTCACCAAACAACAACCAATAAAAAAAGCAATTAATACGTCATAGTGGTGGGGGGAGGCCGAGAATCAGCTGTAAACAACTACTCACTATTCTTCTGCTTTCCATAACTGCTTAACGTTTGTTTATTATTTTAAATCTAAATTCTAGTTTCTTTATCCAATTCTGAAGAGTTTTGTCACATCAGCTCACGTTATGGCCGGAAGTATTCAATTTCTTTCTTATGATTTCAGTTGTAGGAGTCTCATTGCTTTTTTAACAGTCGTATATTGTTTTTTCCAATGATTTTATTAGATGAACATCTAAAGATTTTGGTAATCCCGTTTGACATCGCGTCTTGTGACGCGATGTGTGTTTTTGAGTATTTTACGTACAGTTGAGAAATGAATTTCGGTCAAATCTGATGTTGCTTGTAATAGTTTGTTTCACTCGAAACCAAACTTGAGATGTAGATTCTTATATACATTGAAAAATACTCTCTATGTTTCAATATTCAAATGCATCCGAATCTTATTCATTGGTAACTCTTTTTCGCATTATTCACCATCGTTATTGGAATCACTACACAGGAAAAAGTCTGCGTTGTTATCACACTTGTTATTACTATGAGTACCTTGTCCAAGACGCCACATTTCAAACAGATAACAAAAATTTTAAGTAATTATAACTGCTCTAAAGACATGAACTTTATATTTGTTCAAGCATAGCAGACTGACTAATAAGAAAATTATAACTACACCAATATCGAATTTCAATACTCAAATCGCAATCAGTTCCTGAACTGAACACGACGGCGATAACCATCTCGGCATTCCCGATTTCTATTCGTCACCGTAACATGACTTAAAATTTAATTTTATGACTCTTCAGCCAGTCATAAAACTCAGGTTAGTAACCGTCAAGTCCACGTGGACTAGTTCGCTGCTGGTTCAATTCCATGTAGTGTTTTTATCGGCCCTTGAGAGTGCCGCCAACTTTCAGAGTGCACAATATCGTTTACTTCGACTATACCTAGTTGTAGTACTCACCTCATGAATAATATTATGCTTGTCTCGGTGGCGGGCGTACAATTCAACGCGCTGCAAATTGTAGGTTGAGTTGGTCATTGTCGAAATACATTGTCTAATAAGCCAATGGGGAATGTTCCTCCTGACGAAAATCAAGTAGTTTTCACAAAAGAGCTCTAAAACAACGCATTTTAAACGTATCATTCCAACCTTTTTCTTAAAAAAATTATTTAAATACTTGAAAAAGAGGAATGAAATAATGCATTCAACATTTAAAGGGATTCGTTTCAATTTCACCATTTCGCAAAATCGGTTATAGCTAATAAAGGACAATGAATCTGTTACCTGTATGAGACAAACAAAGATGACATATATCAGAGACGTGCTGTTCTGTTTACTTTTGTTCCGAGTTCCGAGACATTCTGTGACATGACATTTTGTGCACCTAACCTATCTTCCTCTATATAAATAAATAACAAAACAACTGTTGTTTATGTGGCTTGTGGAGGTGGTATTGAACTATAATTTATATTTTGCCTCAATTGTTGATTTATAAAGATAATTTATCTTTTTTAAAGTAGAACATCTAGGTACGTATACATTATTTCAACTTGATATAGGCGCTGTTGCCAATATATGAATTAGAAACAAATCCCTTTAAAAATTAAAAACCAACATTTGAGAAATCAGTTTGAATACTTTTCGAAGTGAATTTGAAAAACTCATGAATTAAACTCAACTTTATTTTGTTCAAACTTGCATTTGCTGTAATAACCCAAATTGAGGAACATTCCCCATTGTCTCAACTTACACTTTGCATCGCATTGATTGTTTGCCGTGTGCATCATGTTTCGATCACCTAAAAACTCGAGGCAGGTGTTCTCTTATTCCGACGTATATCTTTCCGCTGGCAATCAAAACAAAAAACCATAGAATACATGACCAATTCTTTTTATCATGTTCTTACATAATCCAATTGTGAGTAATGACGGCAGAGCGAATTCAGTTCAGTTGTTCGTTCCTTTTACGCGAATTTGGTTGTCGGTCTGTGTATATCATTTAACTGTGTGTGTTTGTGCCATACCTTTTCGAAATTTTAGCGTTTGTTTTTTTGTCTTTTCGTAGTTCCGCCCGTCCATGTGTTCGTGTGTACGCGTGTGTGCTTCTTTCATAGTTCACAATATCGTCCAGTCTTGTTGCCCTTGTTCTGACTCGGTAAGATTTGTGCACGGTTTTTTTTTTTTCGAAGTTTTCGTTTTTCTTGTTTTTCCAGCATTGCCATTTTAGAGCATGTAATGTTTGTAGTTTTTTTTTGCTTGCTGGTTGTGCAAGCGGATTTTGCAAGAGTTTTTAGTGCTTTGCTCGAGTTTAGTTTCAAGCTTTTTGAGAAACTTTGTTTTTCCTCAAATCATAGTTTTGGCATTGTTTTTTTTTTCAAGTAATTTTTGAAGCCATTTAATAAAACTATTTTTTAAATAAGTTAATCCATGCACTTCTGTCTTGATAATCCACGTTAAATTTTCTACAGTTGAGTCATTTTTCGCAGCTTCATGACTTTAAGGTGACTCAAATTGGCACTTGAAGAAAAATATGTTAAGATGGATTTCCACCAAACGGACTCGCTTGCGACTAGTTTCGTTTTCGAAAACACAAACAAACAACTTGTTTCAGTTTCGAAAACAAATTCGAAACTCGAATTCTACCAAACAGACAGAAACTAAGTATTTGCGTGTTTTGTTTTCACTACACGAACAGCAATTAAATTGGGTAAATTTTCGTTTTGAGGTCACCCGGCGATTTTGAAAAAATTTTTGAGTGTGCTTACGTATTTTGATTCGTAGATTACGAATCGGAAAGAAAAAAGCGACGCTCTCCCTTATTTACAAAGTTACGGCCCTTCAAAGTTCAGAAAAGGGCAACTTTTCAGCCGTCTTTTTCAGAAAATAAACTATTTAAAAACACAAGCATCTATTCACTAGATGCTTGTGTTACACCTTATTCCTCCTTCTTTGACACTTTTCAGTTCAATAACATTTTTCTTATAAAAAACTTAATTTAAAAATGAATGCTTCTCCTGGTGACATTAATCTATTTTTAGGTTAGTTAGTTACTAGTGTCATTTCAGAAAAAAGCGATTGGTATTTGCCGCCGCCTACTATTTCAAATTCGTAATACACCATCAAAAACCAATTTACGATCTAAAAAATGAAGGTAAAAAACATTTGAATTACTTTAGGAATATGAACTGCATCAGTCGTACCAACCATGCCATTAACCTTAAAAACGTAAAACACAGAGAAATGTAACCAAAAAGCAGCTCCGTACATTTTTTAACATTGTTATTGGAAAAATGTTTATTATTGAAGTGAAGTGTCAAAGAAGGAGAAATATGATGTAAAGGTGACCTAGTGAATAAATGGTTGTGTTTTTAAATAGTTTATTTTGTGAAAAAGGAGGCTGAAAAGTTGTCCTTTTCTGAACTTTGAAGGGCCGTAACTTTGTAAATAAAGGAGAGCTCCGCTTTTTCTTTCGGATTCGTAATCTACGCATCAATATACGTAAGTACACTCAAAATTTTTTTCAAAATCGCCGGGTGCCCTCAAAAGGGTGTCTCATCATTTAAGAAAAAAACATGATGCCAATGTGTACAGTGTGTCAAAAAAAACGTCATTTAAGAAATAACATGACAGTTTAACGGGGCTCTATCGTTTCAACGTGCGATTCTTTAATGTGTACAGGGTGTCTCAAAATACGTCATTTAAGAAAAAAACATGCCAGTTTAACAGGTGCCTAACGTTTGAACGTGCGATCCCAATGAGAAACGTTTGAGAATGGGGCAATAGGGGTATTCAGCAATGACATTTCAAAATACGTTACATGCGTTTTTCGTTTTCGTGTTAGTCGAAAAATGAGGGAGTGGGGGCAAAGAAAACACGCGGCATTGGGGGTAATATTATTTTTCTTGAAAGAATGTGAATGTCGTTGAACAGTTGAAATAATCAGTGATAAAAATGATGTCTGAAGAATACATACGGGAAGTTGAAGAGTTTTGTTAACGTGTTCAAGAATTGAAGAGGCATTAAATTTGTCAAAGAAAAAAATATTCTCATTGGGATCGCACGTTAAAACGTTAGGCCCCCGTTAAACTAACATGTTTTTTCTCAAACCATGTATTTTGAGACACCCTGTATACATTGAAGAATCGCACATTAAAACGATAGAGTCCCATTAAACGGTAATGTTTTATTGAATGACGTATTTTGAGACACCCTGTACACATTGATGTCATGTTTTCTTCAAATGATGAGACACCCTGTATATCTCGATGGCAGCCACGTTTTTTCTTTAATCCGATTTTTCATTCATCATTACTATTATACCGTTATTTTTATAATTCAGCCACGTCGTTATCTCTTAAATGAATCTATCCGATACTCATTCCATCCTTTTATGCATCGGTTACGTTGCACACGTCTCTTTCCCACTCACTAACGTAATTACGTGCCCTAGGGTATATGCTCTGAAAGCCATGGATCTGATCTACTAACAGGCCTTCTTACATGTCACTGTTTGGAAAATGATGAAAGAGCAGAGCACATACTTTGTTCCTGCCCCGCTGGGGACTAAATCAGGTTTTTAGAGTTCGGCAGAGCCGTACTCGTACCTTCTGACCTAAAAGACCACTCACCATACAAACGTATCGGCTTCCTTAAGAAACTGGGTTTATTTGCTTGAGTGTGATTAGGTGTGAGCCACAATAAACCCTTGAGGGTTGCGGTGGAGCCTGGATAAGATTTTTGGAGTTCGGCAGAGCCGTACTTTTAACATCTGACCTGAAAGACTACTCTCCATACAAACTAATCGGCTTCGTTAAGAAGCTGGGTTTATTTGGTCAAGTGTGAATATGTGTGGGCCACAATAAAGCCTTGCGAGTTGCGGTGGAGAGTCAAATAGACCCACTCACTTTGGACCTAACCTAACCTAATAATGTTGCCGACCGTTTTCACATCGCGAAGTCAGTTTACAAAAAACGCACACACCGAAACCTCTTGATCTGTCCGCCTGCGACACAAAGTCTTCAAAATGTTTCTTATTTTGGCAACTCAAGTTTTTGTTCTGTCGAAATCGACAAAGTTCCTGTTTTGCTGTAGTTTTGTCCGTTTGGTGGAAATCTGCCTTTAAATATTCTACTGGTAATTTCAGATTGTACCTATTCAAGTGAAACTTCATTGTGGAAGGTTATAAACCCAAAACAACAGTATGAAATATTGAGTACCCCACAACACGTGTTTCGCTATACAATAGCTCAAGCGTGTTCATACATCATGAACTTATTGTACACGAAACACACGTTTCGCTTTACAATTTTCATGACTTTTTTTATTTGTTGGAGGTCATTACAGTTGTCATAGTGCGACATTTGTAGTTTTTATGTCATGATAGAATCAAAGTCGGTATTACCCATGACAGTGCTATATAGAATGCTGCGAGCAGGAAGGTCTAATCGTTCCCAATGAAGCAGTAATGCGATCAGACTGTGGAATATTACGAATAAATCCACTGCAGATGAAGAAGAAGTCGCATGAGAGGAGTACCTTGTGCAGTGTTGCCAGGTCTACTGTTTTTGTCGTAGATCTTCTGCTTTGGCCTTTCGAGCGATTGTTTTAGTATTCTAGAGTTGAAATCTACAGATGACTCAGTTTACTTATATAACAAAATACGTGTTCAGTCGAAAAATTTCAATGAAAACGTCATAAAACGTGACTATTCTAAATCCAGAAATGATCGTTTTATTGAAATTAGTACTAAGTAGATGCTTTAGATTTTAGATGCTTCATCTGAATAATCTCTTGCCCCTTTGCCACCTCTGTATTTTTTCCAAATACATCTCACTTGGGAAAGAACTGAAAATTTGCTTTCATTTTTTGAGAAGAAAATTTTACAACAACCAACATTAATGGGGTAATTATTGGATACACAGAAAATAATCCACAGTGACGAGTCCATTGTTTTTTGAAGGTATATACCACGACAAATTAGAATGAATATCAATTGAGATATGGAGCTACAAAAATACATGACATGGCAAAACTATTGAAACTAAATGTTCATAAGAACTCATCAGAAAATATTAATATCTCAGCTCTATGTAATAAAATTATTTTTCAATTAGGTAGTCATCAATAGTAATTCCTCAAAACTAAAATGTGTCATATTTTGCCAACTTGTATATATTTGTTTATGTTTCAATATGTAACTTTTACACATTAGAAATTATTCTATAGTCTATATATAAGTAAACTAGACTCATCTGTAGGTTTTCACTTCCGAATACTTAGAACAGTAGCTCGAAAGACCAAAGCAGAAGATCTGCTGCAAAAACAGTAGACCTGGCAACACTCAACACGGCGCTCATCTCGTGCGAGTTTTACTTCACCCGCAGTGGATTGATTCGCATTATTCGCTCTCCAATTACATGTCGCACCATGAAAACTATAACTGAATTATTTGTTCAATTTTTGATTTTTCAAACGCTTTAATATAGTTATTTTGCTATTCTGGGCCGAAACAAATCCAACAAATAAAAAATTCATGAAAATCTATCCAGCCATTCTTAAATGGTTTAATCGCTACTTTGTTTTGTATATTAGATTCAAACGCTTCACATCGTGGGAAAAGCAATTTTGCATATTATCGTGACAGATATTTGACAGCGCATTATTCACGTCAGCAAACGTGATATATTATTCTGTCCAACCCACATGCATGTTCATCATAACTATTACAGATATATGAAATTTGATACGATAAGATAAATACAATGATGTTGATTGATGACTACGAGGAAGCGGTCGCTAAAGATAAACCTTCTAGTAGTCTCCTTCCGGATATTACGGTGACATTGTCATGATTAACATATCGGAGACGAGTGTGATTTTTTGACTGTCAGATGCCGATTGCTCAGGATACTGAGTTAGTTATTGAGATATAACAGAAGAGGCTTGCTAAAGTATGTGAATATTGAATGAAATGAAAGTAGAAGGCAGTTTTTCTGACAAGTGTAACTTTATACGCGAATTTTTATTTTTCTCAAANAGAATTTAGATTTAGGTAGCAGTGGAATTATCAAGCTTATAGCAGTTCGGTTACTTTTATATGTAATTTGCAAAGAGTTATCGACGGTGTTTCGAATCATCTTCCAAAATGAATGCAAATATCGATTATTCAAACGAAGTTCTTATGAAATTATTTATTATACACATGAACAAAGTGATCGAATCATTGTCAGAACGTGTAAAAAATTCAATCAAATGTATTCTGAATTAACACCAATAGCTATGGCTCAAAGTTTACAGGGAACAACTGTACCAAAAATCAGTCATTTCTAGGTAAAGAGTAAGATTTTGAGGGCTAAAACATGTGAAAGTACAGACAATAACAGAATAGGATGATTCAAAATAACAAAATTGTGAACAAAATATCACATTTTCACAATAAATGGTGAAAAGTTGTCCATTACATTCTAAACACTTTAAAATGGTTAGTTACTCGGTTAGTGAAAATTATTCAATACGAAGCGCCAAATCTTCAGTCCACGTGGACTAGTTAGCAGCGGCATTATTTCTCTGTATTGGTTTTTTTTGCCTTTGAGATGCCGATAGCTTTAACTATTTACAGTACAGGTTACTTCGACTATACCAACACAAGAAAATATAAAAATCGCTAATCGAATATACGCAGCTTGCGAAATTTCAAGCTTTTAGTTACATTAACGGTCCAATTAGTATCTCCAATGTGATTCACAATCCAGTTGTCGTAAAATTTTTGTTTTCTGTAAATTAACTATGTAAATGAACATAGTTTCAAACGAGACGTTTTCCGGCCATTAGAACGAACAGATTCATATCAGAATGACAGAACTGAGCGAGTATAATATTAATATATACATGGCATCGTCTAGTCGAAAGCTCTAAAGCTCAAACGGATGATAAAAACACTAAGAGGAGTTTAATAATCTACTGGAAAACATTCATTAAAGTTCAGACAGTCCTTATTCGCGACGCCGGTCGCTTAGACGCTGTAACGGCGATTTTTTTATCGATGCATTATCAAGCAAAACATTTGTTGTTTCGCATTATGTTTGTCATCTCTAAAAGTATCAGATGTTTGTTATTCAAAGGGCCATCTGCATACATAAAATAAGATTTCGGTTAACGTTTTTTTTTTAATTCTCGAGATCATGGCAAACTTTGTTGAATCATACTGAAAAATGTCATCAAATTGGTCTAATAAATGCGAGACTGAGAAATTATTCTCTGCCAGTATCTTGAAATGTATTATCTTTAATGAAAATCATAATGACTGCTCTCAAGATTTTATATCGTTATTGAATAACGATGGAGTAAGTAGTCAAGGTCGTATTTCAAACCATATTTCCAATATATCTATCTAATTGATTTAATCAGTTGAATAACAGAACAGCCGTCTTATCTATTACTAAATTTTAATTGTAAACGAAAGATAATCCGTCACGTCATCGAAATTTTGTGGACATTTTCAAAATATCACCACATATTTTTTCATCGACCCTTTTTTCGTATTTTTTACCTTCCATATATAAACTATTATTTTGGCAAATGTCAGAGTGACGAAAGGCGCGCGGAAGCCAGACTACCCGCTTTTGGCTCTATTTTTGGGAGTCGGGACTTTATTTACGCAAATTCATTGATCTTTTCAAATCTTTTTTCAAATTTCCAAAACTTTGAAAATTTTCCGAGATATTAAGAAAAAACTAAAGCCCCATTTTTTTCACTTAATTGTTTATAACTTTTGTAATTTTTATCGGCGCGTTTTCAGACCTTTCCTTAAACTTTCTAGGCAAAAATACGAATCGAATGACACCTTGGTCGTAATTTTTGGACAGGGCTGAAAAATGTTACAAAAAAAGTACATGTGAACTAGAGTAATTCCCGAACAATTCTTTGCCGCAGGTCTTCTAGATTTGTAGAATTTATTTAATTATACGTAAACGTTTTGAAACGGACGACACTGTTAGTTTTTTCTGCACTGGTAGTTTTTGTTGAATCTAGTTGTCGCAAAACAAAAAGTAGATAGTTGTCCACCGTCACTTCACGAATTATTATTTAGTCATCCTTGTTCACTGTGTTCCAACATGGTTTATTCTACTGAAGGAAGAATAGAAATTGTTGCAACCTATTATCGAAATAATGAATGTGCTAAAGCTGCTGCAAGAATTTATAATACGAATCATCCAGACCGCAACGTGAGCCATCAGGTTCTGTTCACAACAGAAAACATGAAGTATCCCGTCCTGTCAGAAATTACGGAATTGGGGTTGCAATTTTAGGACATGTACAATTGGATAATCGACAATTTATCAGACAAGTAGCTAGAGCATCTGGTGTATCAGCTACTACTGTTTCTCGGCTTTTGAAAGCCTACAAATTCCATCCTTTCCAAATAAGGCTAGTTCAGGAATTAAACGAAGACGATCCTGATCGTCGACTTCAGTTTTGTGAGGTGTTCAGCGAGAAATTGACCAATAACCCAAACCTATTATACAATTCATGTTTTTCAGAGGAAAGTTCTTTCATGTTGAATGGTGAAGTGAATAGACATAATTGCCGTTACTGGAGCGATGTGAATCCTCATTTGTTAATGGAGTCCCATTCACAAACTCCCCAAAAATTGAATATCTGGGCCGGCATTCTTGGTAATCATATTGTTGGACCATCCTTCATTGAAGGTAATCTCAATGGAGACACGGGAGTCGGGACTTTTTTTACGCAAATTCATTGATCTTTTCAAATCTTTTTTCAAATTTCCAAAATTTAGAAAATTTTCCGAGATATTAAGAAAAAAACTAAAGCCCCATTTTTTTTTCACTTAATTGATTATAAATTTTGTAATTTTTATCGGCGCGTTTTCGGACCTTTCCTTAAACGGCAAAAATACGAATCGAGTGACACCTTGGTCGTAATTTTTGGACAGGGCTGAAAAATGTTACAAAAAAGAGCTAAATCGAGTACATGTGAACCAGACTAAATGTCGATTTCTGACTTCGGACATCTTCAATAATGTAAGCAACGCTTTCGAAAATAGACTGTATTATTGTAAGGGACTAGATGGAGGTAATTTTGAACACTTTATCCGTTGATTGTGTTGCCATTGATATTACTTTCGATGAATTCCTTAATAAAATGAGCGACAGCGAATTTTCTGTTATTTCTTAAATAAAACGTTCAACATTTAATTTTTCAATAACGAATTAACCCATTTCGAAAAAAATTACAGAAGTTATAAATTCAAAAACACGGAAAATTTCAATAGAAAATAAGAGACAATGAACATTATTAAAATCTGGGTACCTGTCCCAAAAGATACAGAAACAACCACGCCCACTAATAATAATATAAAACCAAAGTCTAAATTACCAGCACCGTAGTTATTGCGTTTGGAACAACGGGAACAACAACTCGATCATTGCGACCGTTACAACATCGCCTTTGATAATGTCTACCGCAGTAGTAGACGAAACGTCAGGTATAAAAACCTGTAGGCAATGGCCTGAAAATAGCTTTCACGTAGTTGAAAGGTAAGACCTCGTTAGTCCTTAGCTCGCCCAAGTTAGACTTTTGAGAGTTATCATTTGTAGCCGGGAGGAGGAGCAGCTTGTTAACGGAAAAACACCTTTTTCCGTCCGTGAAAGTTCACATTTTTTGATCAATCAATCATATTTTTCAATTCAAGAAATTTACTTGGGCCAAAAGTTTGGATTATTTCCGCATTAGTCGAATCTAGCGAGAAAGGTCTCGATACTCTAAATTTTCATTTTCCTCTACCCTTGTGAAGAGGAGGAATCACCACAAACTTTTTTAGGGAAGATAACCAACTGTAATGTTTGTAATGTAACAATTTAAAGAATTACTGTCTTAAACAAATTTATTTCTAACAATAGTTCACTATCACATACTAATTTATTTACAACACTTAGCAGTTAATTTATTTCCACTATTTGAATTCTTTGTTTAACCGCTCGATTCACTTTCTGAGCTCAACTGCCCTCTCTGAATGGGAGCCGGCCTTATATATCGGTAAAGGTCCATTGTAGAATTCTATAGTCTGTTCGGTACAGGCCTAGAAGTTTCCCGGCGGTTTCAGACTGCATTCTTTCGCGGTGAGTCATGTATTTATTCGATGAATCGGCTGGCGTATGGGTCAGGGCCGGCTTCAGATTCATTACAGGCACTTGCTCCTAACAGCTGCATTCAACACTCCCAAAAATCGACTTATACAATTCCCGAAATAAATGATGAAAACAAAGGAACTCTAATCAGATATTTAAAACCGCCGCCTCTGAATGACGAAGCCAATTAGCGTCGTAAATTCCCGACCTTAACAAAAAGTTGACAAATTGAAACACCGACACCGTTTAGCCGGGCGAAATTTATTCGTCGTTCCCGATCGACTTTGATGTCTGCGACTCTTCAGCAGACACTTTTATTGTTCGGCATAAATAATAATAGTGGGCGGCTAAAAATAGGTGTCGCATCGAAAAAGTTGACGCTCTCGGCGAGTGCAAGGCACGGTGCGATCAGCCGGCTTGGAAAGCTTGAAAGGTTTTCGAGTGTGCATCGGAGAGGCGGGAGAAACGTGATCGAAAACGTGGAAACCAATCGGATGATGGCAGAAGATGCGATTTTTTTAATGAATACATGTTAATCGACTGTGGACAAGAATTTTCTTTTAAAAATGTAACAAAAATCCTATTTTAAAGTCGAAATATGAAAAATTCTGAGTATGAATTCGAATCTCAATGCAGTTTGGAGTTTGAAGTCGGAATATTTAACAAAATTTCGAGATTGAAGTCGAAATTTAGTACAATTTGGAGTTGGCAGTCGGACTTCCACAAAATTTGAAATTTAACAAAAATAGCCGAATTTGAAGCCCATATTGATGAAAGTTCAGAATTTGCAGTAGAAATTCAAGAAAATTTCGAATTCAAAGTCTGGATTCAAGAGAATTCCGTGTCTCAAGGCGAAACGAAATTTAACAAAAATTCCGGGTTTGGAACTGATATTCTCTGAACATTTCGATTTTGAATTTGAAATATTTCGGGTTTCAGATCTGGATTTGGTAAAATTCCGAGCTTATAGTTGGAATTTCGAGTTTGAAATTCATTAAAGGGTACAAAGTAGAAATTTAACAAAAATCCTAGTTGAAAGTAGGAATTTGACAAAAATTCCTAGTTTGAAGCCGATATTCATCACAGTTTAGAATTTGAAGCAGAAATTTAACAAAATTCCGATATTGAAGTCGAAATTCAACTGGGAATTTAATGAAATTCCGAGTTTGAAGACAGAATTTAATGAAATTCCGAGTTAAAAGTAGAAATAAAACGAAAGCTTCGAGTGTGAAGCTAACATTTTAAAAAACCCCAGTTTAAAGTTAGAATTTAACAAAAGTTCCGAGTTTGAAACCGAAATGTATTGAAATTCAAGAGTTTGAGGTAAAAGTTTATCACAAAACGTCGAATTTCAAGTAGAAATCAAACAAGAATCCCGAATTTTTAGACCGGAATTCAATGAAATTCCGAGTTTAAAGTCTGAATTTAACAAAATTACGAGTTAAAATCCCTAATAAAGTCGAAATGTATCATAAATTCCGAATTTGAAGTCCGGAATTTAATGAAATTTCGTGTTAGAAGTCTGAATTTATAACAAAATTTCTAGTTCATAGCCGGAATTCAAGAAAAAATTCGTGTTTGAGGCCGAAATTTAATTCAGGTTAGGGTTTGAAGTATAAATTTAACAAGTTTTCGAGTTATAATCTGAGTAGTTCAACTAAATTCCGAGTTTATGGGAAAAAATCTACCGAAATTTTAAAAAGTTTGTAGTTTCAAGTAAAAAAATAACAAAATTCCTTATATAACGTTGGAACTTATCAAAAATTCCGAATTTGAATTAGAAAAATTCCTATTCTGGAATCTGAATGTTTTCAATTTAGATTTCAAATGAATTCGATAGTTTGATCTTATTCGGTAGCATATTATACAGTTTTGGTCCAAGAAAAACATGACCTTCGTCCAATGATTTTGGCTCGTTGTGTGCGTGATTTTATTTTGTGTCTCTATGTCTGAATTTTTGTCTGAGTAATTCTTATAAACATATTTGTCCCATGTCGATAACTCCACTTTCCAGGAACAACATATCCTAAGTCTTTGTTCCACTAATTGAAAGCAATCTGCTATGAAGAAACTCAGTTATAATGGGGAATGTTTCTCCTGACGAAAATCAAGTAGTTTTCATGAAAGAGCTCTAAAACAACGCACTTTAAACTTATCATTTCAACCTTTTTCTTTAAAAAAATATTTAAATACTTGAAAAAGAGGAATGCAATAACGCATTCAACATTTAAAGGGATTCGTTTCTATTTCACCATTTGGCAACATCGGTTATAGCTAATGAAGGACAATGAATCTGTTACCTGTATGAGACAAACAAAGATGACATGTTTCAGAGTCGTGCTGTTCTGTTTACTTACTTATGTTCCGAGTTCCGAGACATTCTGTGACATATGACATTTGGTGAACCTAACCTATCTTCATCTACATAAATAAATAACAAAACAACTGTTGTTTATGTGGCTTGCGGAGGTGGTATTGAACTATAATTTATATTTTGCCTTAATTGTTGATTTATAAAGATAATATTCCTTTTTTAAAGTAGAATATCTAGGTACGTATATATTATTTCAACTTGATATAGGCGCTGTTGCCAATATGTGAATTAGAAACAAATCCCTTTTAAAATTAAAACCCAACATTTGAAACATCAATTTGAATAGTTTTCGAAGTGAATTTAAAAAACTCATGAATTAAACTCAACTTTATTTTGTTCAAACTTGCATTTGCTGTAATAACCCAAATTGAGGAACATTCCCCATTGTAAAATATCTGTGTTTTAGCTACATGGAACCCTGCAGTATCATCGGCAAAGCTGATTATATCACCCTTTATTGGTAAATGGAATAATTTGTTTATATAAACAGTATACAGAAGTGGCCCCAATATGGTTCCCTTTGGTACTCCATATTCAATATTTGTGAAACTGCTTCTTTCATCGTTCACTTTCACGCGGATCCTCTGACTTTCAAGGTAGCTGTCCTTTAGGCTATGGCTGATTCCTCTACAACCGATGCTTTCTATTGTTTTGAGAAGGACCGTTTGAATTACGGTATTGAAAGCCCTAGTTAGATCGACAAAAATGCTGATTGCGGGATTTTTTTTATCCACTGCATTATATTTCGCGGACTTTCGATTAGAGAGTTTTGTATGTTGGTACACTCGTCAGTTGAAACTATTCAGTTTCAAGTATTTACCATGTTTAGTTTGCTGGTTAGAGGCATGCAAATTAGAGGTGTTTTGCGTGTTCGGCGATTTTCTGAAATTCAATGAAATAGATCAAAGAATTTGCATCAATTTTTGTGTAAAAAAAGTGGAATAGTGTGCTCAAAAACACTTGGAATTTTGACAGTGGCATACGATGATTGTACTCTGAATGAGATATATGTTTACTATGCATTAAAACATTAATAACAAGTGTTTTTTCTATCGAAAGGTTTCTTTTCCCCGAGAGTTCAGATTTAATCTACCGTTCTGATTAAACGAGTGTTGCAAATGTCAACGGAAATTATCTCTGTAATGACGTCCAGTTACAGTTGTAAAAACGGCTTGCTATGAATTATTTATGAAACCGGGAAGTCTTTATTATCCGCCCAAGCTCTAAAGATGTCGTCTCGATGGAAAACTAATGGGAGCCTCTGTTCTGAACAATTCCATGACTATCATTTCTTTTCATGGGGTTTTTGTCTCTCTGCTTGGACGGAAGACTCGAATGAGAAAGTGACTTTTGACGTATTCAGAAAACACTTTAATTTGAGATTTCCACTTGGAAGTTCACAAAACCACGACAAGTGTTTCGCTATACAATACCATCTTCAGGCATTAACAATAGTGACTAAGCAAATTGTGTCATGTTTCTATAGTAATTTGAATGTCAATGACTATTTTTACTATCTGACAAATTCCTACAAGATAAATTAATCACCTGAACTAATCACTCCTCTAGGACCAACTCATGAAACTGGAGAATAATGAATAATTTTTTGCTGCGAACTGGTTTATTTTGGGCGAAAAACCCAAGAGACATTTTTTGTTTAGAAAGAAACAGGCTATCGGAAATAAATTTTTAAATGGTAAACAAATAAGACAAAAAGTTACATTGGAAATAAATTTTAGGGGTTGCGTTTTCCACCCCTTACAACCACGGGGTAAACCAAATAAATTACTGGATAAGTGTCTTTTTGGTAGTACAAAACGTCAGGTTAATTTCAATATTGTAACTTTTTCAGTGCTTGTGAAAAAATTTTTATACAAATTTTATGTACCTCCTTTAAGGGGCTGTATCTCAACAAGGGATGCTGCAATGAAGTTTCTTATATGAAAGATCCTATCTTTTTTTCGATGAGGAAGCACCTCCTTAAATGTTTTACACTTATTCAGTTGCACCCTGTATTTGATCATCGAGCAATAATCCCGAATTCATGAATCTATTAATTTTTAAGCAAATGGTTGAGTTTTGAACGTTTCTCTTCCAAATGCAATACGTCATGGTTTGCGAATGTTGAATTGGTCTTCTCATTCAAAATACTACTCGTATGATCTTTCATTCTTTTGGAGAAAGTTATTCCGGTTTGGCCAATATAAAATTTTGGGCAAGAACCACGTATCAACTTATATACTCGCGATCTATTCGACGCTGGAGTTTCATTTTTATGTTTTTTAATGAGTTTACTCGAATTATTATTTATTCTGTAGGCTACGACCAAACAGTTTCGTAGTATTTGTTGGGAGTTTGCATTGAATTAGAAAAGGATCATAATTGGTGACAGACTTCGTAAACAAACGAACATAACTAAAATAAAATAAAAGTTCAACTGTGTTTCTATTCCTTATATTACTCTCAATCTGCGGTGAACTGACTAAATCCAATGGTGTGGATGTTTAGAGTTCAATTTGAAATATTCATTTTCAAATTTCTCTGCGTTTCGATATTCAGTGATGTCAGGTAAAACAAGCGGGCACACTACCAAAATTACGAACTTCCCATTAAAAAATCTGACTCCCCACAACCGGATGTCGATAATCATACCAAACTGGTATAAAAAGCGAAGAAAAAATATATCTCTTCGAAGCTACTTCTGTGAATTCTGTGAGTGAACCCGTCCATTACTCATTCTGAATACAATCTCAGGATGTTTATATTACGTATCTGTACTCATGATTGCTCACGCATATCAATTTGAATTCAGTTAAATGAATTTTGCCGTCGAAATGTGAGGACATGTAACATTTTTTACCGTTTTCGTTGTGCAAATTATGGAATTCGAGAAACTAGTAACATTAATTCATATTTTCCATTAAAAATATTCACTTTTTTTACAGACGGAAGATGTCTGTCTCTAGACGCTATTCTGAGTCAACCCACTCCTACTTTTTTTGAGGCATTCATTAATCAAAAAAACCTTGCATGAATAATAAAAAAGAAACAGAAAATATTGAGCAAAGTCTCGATATTTAAAGGCATTTTAATATACAGGGCGTTTCAAAAAAAACTTGACCCCCCCTGTGAGTCAGAAACGGACATATAATCAAAAAGTTTCAAGACCACGTCAATTTCTATTTCTAGGGGGACTAATTCTGATATAGAAATCGTACTCGAAACTTCACCCCCCTGCGGTGCGCAACTACCCCCCCTCGTATTTTTTTAAATGACATGGGGGGTCGAGTGATACATCCTTTGAAAGGTATTTGTCCCTGTATTACTTCTGTAATTTTTTTCGGAATTGATTCATTCGTTATTGAGCGATTTAATGTTGAAAGTTTTATTCAGGTAAAAACAGACAATTCGCTGTCGCTTATTTTATTGCGGAATTCATCAAAAGTAATATCAATAGCAACACAATCAACGAATAAAGGGTTCAAAATTACCCCCATCTAGTTCCATACATAGGGGGGTAGTTGCTGTCCGCAGCGGGTGAAGTTTTGGGTATGATTTTCATATCAGAATTAGTCCCCCTAGAAATAAAAATTGTCGTGCTCTTAAATATTTTCGATTACATGTCCGTTTCTGACTTAAGGGGGGGGGTCAAGTTTTCGTTGAAATACCCTGTATACCAATAGCATTGACAAGTAATACTAGTTTGAAGAGTACATGAAAAGATTCAACGAAAGTCATTTTTTGTGGAGGAAAAAAATTAGTTTTTTTTTCGACCTTTTTTGGGTAATTGTTACACAATCTGAAAAAAAATATAAAAATTATAATGGAGAACTTTATACAAGTGTAGAAGGGCAAACTTTCAGTTTACCCCGATAAGTTACTGCGTAAAAATCAAAGTATTTTTCACAAAGAAAAATCTTCTATTTATCAGTAACTTGTCGTATTTAACAATTTTACCTATCAAAAAAATTATCAAGAAATAACAATTATCTTTTACGTTTTGGAGGCCAAAATCTGCCTCCGTCTTCAGAAATGGATAAAAAATAAAAATTCGAATATATACGCAGTTATTCCTTTTTTGATAGCTTATTTCTTTACATCTTCGACAGATGTCAAAGAAGTTTTGAAATATGAAATTATGTCAATGTTGTTGATTGACAACTGAAACATTCGATGTAATACAAGGTACTCTCCGATATCAGTTTGTTGTCATTTCGCCACTATCCAAAGTTTTCTTCAAGATGGGTAGCCAAGTACGGTCTATTTCTAAGGAGCTATTCGAGATACAATTCTCTCCAGATATGAGAATATACGCCGATTCTTTTAGCTTACGTCTCTTAGAATGAGGCTCATTGGTAATCTTTCTTGTTCTATTCCATTCCACCCGATGTTCACCGTCTGATTTTAAAATGTGTTCTGATAATTTTGATCCTGTCAATTGTCACGCATGGTCTTGAGGTTTCACCAATGTAACTTTTACCACAAGAACAAGGTATTTTATAAATACAATTTTTTGTTTTTTCTTCAGTGTTGTTGGGTTTTGTGTGTGTGAGTATAGATCTCAGTGTATTTTTTGTTTTGAAAGTAGTTCTAACATCATATCTATTTCCAATTCGTCTTATTTTTTCAGATAGATGTTGTTGAATTTGTGAAGCTGTTTGTATGTTCGTTTGGTTTTTTATTTGACTATTTATTTTCTATTGAATTTATTGTTGAATTTATGAAAGAATCTGGATAAGCGTTATCTTTCAAAACAGATTTAATTAATGATATTTCTTCATTGAGATTTTCAGTTGAATTGCATATCAAACACTCGCATGATGATTTGATGTATAGTGGAGATATCTATTTGTATGTGTTTTCTTCCGATAAACATTTGTATCAAATTGATTTGATGACTTCTCCAACATTACATCAAGGAAAGGGAGTCGAACATCTTGTTCAATCTCTATTGTGAATTTTATTGTCGGCTCCCGCTCGTTGATATAATTCAAAAAAGTGTTCAGGTCATCATTGTTTCTATTCCAAACAGCAAAAATATCGTCAACGTATCTCCACCAAACTTTGGGACCATTCTGATAAGTTTCAACAAAAGATTCTTCAAAATACTCCATATATAAGTTACTTAAGATGGGAGATAAAGGGGAACCCATAGCCCATATTTTTTATCCATTTCTGGAGACGGAGGCAGATTTTGGCCTCCGAAACGTAAAAGGTAAGTGTTATTTCTTAATAATTTTTTTGATAGGCAAAATATTTAAATACGACAAGTTACTGATAAATAGAAGATTTTTCTTTGTGAAAAATACTTTGATTTTTACACAGTAACTTATCGGGGTAAACTAAAAAGTTTGCCCTTCTACACTTGTATAAAGTTCTCCATTATAATTTTTATATTTTTTTCAGATTGTGGAAGGTAACAATTACCCAAAAAAGGTCGATAAAAAAACATGAAAAGAGTAATGATATTTCTTATTATCAAAAAAAAATCATGAAGTGAATATTTTGGGTTTGTAGAACGAATGTCAACATTATGCAATTTTTATTGTAACTCGAAATACCTATAAATAAATATTTTTATATACTCGTACAAGGCAAACCGTCTCAAGAATAAAAAATTCGATTTTTTATCGAAGACGAAAAAACCGTTTAGAGAGAGACTTGCTTTCCTACAAAATCAAACTCGGGACTCGATTAATTCCAACGCGGTTTAACTACATGTAAGAAACTTCCAAGCGAAAAAGAAACTTCCCATGTACCAATACTCTAACAGAGATCATACCGTGTCTGAGGACTTGGAGCCCTGTTCACGAGGTAGAGCTGTTACTCGTTAAGAATCTTTCACTTTGGGCGAAGAGTTTATATATGCAGTTGAGCCGCGTTCAAATTAATCGGGTCGGATCTTTCTTGCACTGATGGAGGTAATACTTCGAAACCTGTCTGTAGGTGATCTTCAGGCATTGTTTTGCTGCTAGGCTAACCTCTGGGGTATCTTGCATAAATGCATGTCGTATATAATGTCCAGCATGGTATTAGCCGGGGAAGTAGTACCAGAACCTAAATTGGTAGCAAATTGACCAAAACGACTCTCCTCGATAGGAAACTAGACAGATTGTCTCTGGTCTGGATTCCTGGCCATACTAGGGAAGACAATGAGGCTGCTGACTTCCTTGCAAAGGAAGGTGCTGCAAACTTACACAAGAAAAGTGAAACAACCACTCACAGTGATATCATTAACATACAACAGAATCAGAATAGGGCCTAACATAGAACTCTGTGGCATACCACATTCAATTACCCTGCTCTCTAAGAGTTCTGTTATCTATGTTTAACTTCCGAACCGTTTTTGAAGTATTTTTCCGTTTGTTGCAGCAATTGAAAGATGATTTGTGCGAAGTCGTGTCTGAGATGGAGTCTCTTGACTCCGGAGAGGATGGTAAAAACAGCAACAAGACCAAAATGATGTCTATCGGTAGGAAGAAATTCAACATGGATCCAAAGAAAGGTGAGTTGAGTTATTTATCTTGTCAATGGTTCCAAAACCGGCACCGTTCCCAAACACCAGGACTGCAACACCATTCTCGACGCGCATTACATCTCAGAAAAATAAAAATCAGTATTAGAAAGCTGAGAACGAAAGGGAGAAGAGTCCTTTTAAGATGCATCTAATGAGTCACTCACGAAGAAGAAGTACAAAAAAACCATGAACTGATCTCTTTAAAAAAGTACTTCCCTTTTAAAATTCTACTGATCTCTATGACATAATCACATTAATTGACAGTTTTATTGGGGTGTATTCGAAATGTTTTGACGAGATTTTTTGCTTTGTAGGTATAGAGTACCTGATAGAGAAGGGGCTTCTACAGAACACGGCCGAAAGCGTAGCTCAATTCCTTCACAAGGGCGAAGGATTGAACAAAACTGCCATCGGGGATTATTTGGGAGAGAAGAACGACTTCAACGAGCAGGTGTTGCAAGCCTTCGTCGAACTGCACGACTTCACCGATCTGATACTGGTGCAGGCTTTAAGGTTAGTTCTCTTTTTTGGATAGTCGTATACGGTGGAATCATATCAGTTGAAGGGATAATAAAGTTAGCAAAGTGGGTTATTAATACTTTGTTCCGTTTCTTTCGCTTACACCATGAACATTTTAGTACTATACGATTTTTAATCTTCAACTTTCAGATGACCTTCAGAGATCACAAATTTGGAGTTACTCAAAGTCGTTCCCGTCAGTAAATTCAAAGTGCCCAAAGAAGCTCCACTATATACATAGATTTTCCCTCCCACTACCAAAATTAATGACTAAACTTTAGGATAAAAAATATATATTATACATTATGAAAATCTCAAGCAGGCTTCATCTAAAATACTAATATTAACAAAAATACATAAATTTTTGAAACACCAAACACCAATTTGAGAACTAAAGCTAATAGTAGTTTCGAAAGAAACTTTCTCAAATCAATGAATAATACCGATTTTGGCAAGACTATGGCGAATAATAGGCAAGATAGAATAGTACAATTAAGTAGGAAATGGAATGGAAGATATGGTGCCAAAAACCGACCGACCGCTCTTTTGCGTCTAAAACAAAAACATGAATTTGCCTCTGAAACACCACTCTTGACCTTCAAATAATTTTCAAGGTTGCGGTCAAGGGCAAGTCCAAGATAGCCATTGAACCTTCGAACTTCGAAAGATCTTCAGAGGTCAAATTTAGAGTTACTCAAGGTCATACTCAGTCGTAGTTTTTTCTCTTTTTGCGTTCAAAGCAGACACTATGGTTTTCCTTTCAAAACACCACCTTTGACTTCCATCGAATAGTTAGGAAAAACCTTAAAAACTTTACGATTTTAAACCTTCGGAAGATATTTAGATATCAAATTTAGAGTTACCCAAGGTCATACCCTGTCACCCTTGACCTTTAAATAATTTTCAAGGTTGCTGTCAAGGGCGAGTCCAAGATAGTCATCGAATAATCTTCAGGACTTTACGGTTTTAAACCTTCGACCTTCAAAGATCAAATTTAGAGTTAGTCAATGTCATACTTAGTCGTATTTTATACTCTCTTTGCACCCAAGACAAAATTATAGATATCCCTTCAAAACACAACTCTTGATCTTCCAATAAGTTTCAAAGTTGCAATTAGGAGCACGTCCAAAATAGCCATCGAATAGTTAGGAAAACATCTTCAGTACTTTACGATTTGGACTTTCGAACACCTTCGGGAATCAAATTTGAAGTTACTCAAGGTCATACTCGGTCGTAATTTTTCTTGCTCTGCATTCAAGATAAAATGATGAATTTTCCTTCAAAACACTACCCTTGACCTTCAAATAATTTTCAATGTTGCGGTCAAGGACAAGTCCAAGATAGTCATCGAATTGCCAGCAAAATATCTTCAGTACTTTACGATTTTAAACCTTCGACCTTCAAAGATCAAATTTAGAGTTACTCAAGGTCTCACTTAGTTGTATTTTTTGCCATTTTTGCATTTGAGGCAAAAAATATTGACTTTTTTTCAAAACATCACCTTTGACTTTCAATTTCAAGGTTGCGGCAAGGGCAAGCCCAAGGTAGCCATAGAATAATTACAAAAAAATAATCAGTAGTTTACCATTTTAAACCTTCGAAGATCAAATTTAGAGTTACTCCAGGTCATACTCGTCCGTAATTTTTTTTCTACTCTGCATCAAAGACAAAATATGAATTTCTGTTTAAATAGTGTCCTTGACCTTCCAATAATTTTCAAGGTTGTGGCCAAGGTCAAACGCAGGTTGCCATCGAATAGCTAGGAGAAAATCGTAAATCTCTGGTACCTCGGTTTTCTTTCATTCTGTATGTACTGTTCACTTTTTTCGCCGAAATTGGACAGTTATATTTTGTTATCCCAGATGGTGATAACGTATCTGTTTATATAAACCTACACCCTCATTATAGTTTCCCTTTTTTCCATAACATTTCGAGTGGTAGAAAAAAATATAAGCAGAACACCACAAATAATATAATCTGTTGGATTGTTGTCCAAATTCAAAGCTATCGTCTGTCTTTTGTGTTTGCTTCAGTTAAGATTAGATAAATCTAACGTTGAATATGAATTAAATAATCGCCGAGAAAATTGCCATAATGTTCACGTGAACAAACAAATTGATAAATTTTACTTGCCAGTACTCCAATAAATTAACGGTAATGTTCGTTTCTAGGTATTCATTCTCTAGATAAACTTCTTTATACAGGGTGTCCCTGGACTTCCTCTTTTCCTCTCGGGAATGTATAGATGGGGTCAAAATATCACCAGTACTTCATATAACTATTTTTCCTAAAATCCTTCGTTACCAAGTAACGGGCCCTCGAAGTTACAAAATGAAAAATGTTTTTCTTTGATAACTTTTCAAGTGAATATTCAAAATCATCCAAATTTTGGTAATTGACTAAACAAATGAATTCCTTCGATGAGCTTTCATGCAGGAGTCAGTTGTTTTGCTACAAAGTCAGGAACGGACTACCCCCGATGGTCCACACCCCAAAACTTTGAAATGACAGATATTTTTCAA
>NW_019289920.1:23468-58553 GCF_000500325.1 Leptinotarsa decemlineata
AGCTCATCGAAGGAATTCATTTGTTTAGTCAATTACCAAAATTTGGATGATTTTGAATATTCACTTGAAAAGTTATCAAAGAAAAACATTTTTCATTTTGTAACTTCGAGGGCCCGTAACTTGGTTACGAAGACTTTTAGGAAAAAAAGTTATATGAAGTACTGGTGATATTTTGACCCCATCTATACATTCCCGAGAGGAAAAGAAGAAGTCCAGGGACACCCTGTATAATGGTAATGAATTTATGAGCCGTGAGAATACTGAGAAAAAGAATAATAAATTGTCTTGTATATATGATACACACACACTTGACTTACAGGTTCAAAAACGGTAATTGAAGACTTTTAAAGAAACAACATTACTTGAACGTGGCTTTATAATTATAACATGATGAACGTGTAAAAACATCAAATATTGCATTCCCAAAATTCACAGATTACTTTTATTTGCTGAAATGTCTTGCTATAGATCGCACGTTAAAGAACAAACAAGAAGATAAAACTAAAATTATGAATTGAATTCAGAAATGACATCAGGTTCTAGAATAATGAAAATCTATGTATTCAGGGATAAAACTGACCTATAGTTTTTTTTGAACACATTACTATTAAGTGGCCTGAAAAGTTCGTAGGATAACACACAAATGGCGCTACTAGTATTGAATCCATATGAGTTTTAGTTAACTCTAATCTTCAGAAGACACGTGTACAAATTTCACAGCTGTTGGACTATTATCGTATTATTATCGACTGATATCACGACGGGTATTGAAACACTTCTTATTGAAATAAATATAAACTATGACTACCAATTTAAACTAGGGTACTGCTAAGGTGACGTACATAAATGTTTTTTTTCCTAGCCTTGAAAACAAATGTGTGCAACTCATTTCTGATAACTTTGTACAGTGCGACCCATTCTTTAAACGAATTTTTTTTTCCAGGCAATTCCTGTGGAGTTTCCGACTGCCGGGCGAGGCTCAAAAGATCGACCGGATGATGGAATGCTTTGCGAAGCGTTACTGCGACTGCCAGGGCGACAACAACATCTTCGAAAACTCCGACACCTGTTACGTGCTCTCCTTCGCCATCATCATGCTCAACACGAGCCTGCATAATCCGAGCGTCAAAGAGAAGCCGACGATAGAACAGTTCGTGAACATGAATCGCGGCATCAATCAGGGGCAGGATCTGCCGAGAGAGTTGCTCGTGGTAAGTGCTCTAGACACGTTATCGTTTGCTTTTGATTTACAGATAGATGTGAGGGTTGCCTTTTATATTTCGGAGAGAACAAAAACAGATATTAATCATCGGAAATTACTTTATTGTTTTTCAAAATATTCCCCATGAAGATCTATACACTTTTGCATGCGTTTGAACCAATTGTAGAAGCACTTTTGCCACTCTGATTGAGGTACCTCCAAAACATGCATTCTGAATGCAGCAACTGCTTCTTCAGGTGTTGAGAAACGTTGACCGCTCAGTTTGTTTTTTATGTGCGGGAATTAAAAGAAGTCATTCGGTGCCAAGTCAGGACTATACGGCGGATGACTCATCAAATCGAGGTTTTGGGTGCTCAAAAATGCAGTTGTTTGAGCCGATGTGTGAGAGCTCGCATTGTCGTGGTGAAGAGTGATCCGTCTTCGGCGGTTGGTTTTCCTGATTTCTTGGAAGACAAACAAATGGTTGTGTACCACTCAGAATTGAGTGTTCCGCGTTGTTCTAGTGGTACGGCTGCGATATGTCCAGTTTTTTCGAAAAAACAGGCGACCGTTTGCTTGGAAGTGCTTCCTGCGCTGGATTTGACTCCTCTTTAAACACCCATACAGTCGACTGCTGTTTACTTTCGGGCTCATACGCGTAAATCCACGATTCATCACCTGTAACGATGTTATATTGACGTGTTTCGAAGCACCGCGATCGTATTTTTTGAGCATTTCCTTCGACCAATCGACACGAGCCTTTTTTTGAGCGGTTGACAAATTGTGTGGGATCCAACGCGAACAAATTTCAGCATCAGCATCAATGGTTTTCGGAACAACAACTGATTTTGGACGACCTTAACGAATATCGTCTTGGAGTGAACTACGACCACGATTGAATTCACCATACCATCGATAAACACTGGTCCTTAATGGAGCTTCATCGCCAAAAATTGAATTAAATTCATCCATGCATTGTTGCTGAGTTAATCCACGTCGAAATTTGTAAAAAATAATCGCACGAAAATGTTTATAAATTTATTTATTTATTTACAGAGTAATTACAGTAATTACATTACAGAATTATTATAAAATCCCAAATGGTACATCAAGAAAGTTTCAATTGTTGAAACCAGTCAAACATTAGAGTTCAGTTATGAACCCAACAAGTAAAATCCTTAATATAAACTATTGTAATTGCTTAAAAATAAATAAACCTATTTATTTTTTATCAGTCCTATACACGACAAACTATTAATAAAATACCAAATGGAACATAAAAAAAGGAAAAATAATAAAAAGACAAAAATAAGCTTAAAGACATTCAACACTAATGAATAATTAAATTATAAAACAAAAACGTAACTATGTCAAATACATTACAGAATTGTAACAAATGTTACATCAATGTGCAAACAAACCCTAGAGTCAAGTTATTACTTCATATTAAATAAAGGTATGCATTTTCATTTGTCAAGTAGTATATTAAGTTCAAATAAAAAAAAAGACATGTACGAATACTAGAATAAGTTATTTATTTATTTATTTCAACGGACAAGCCAATTTTTACAAATATCTTTTTATAAATTGTACATGTGCTTACAAACTAAAGATACATCAGATGTTTTTAATCGATTTTTTGAAGGATAATAATGATGAATTAAACAATTTCAGGTTAAGATGGTAATGATTTGCTGGTTTCAATATCCTACATATTGTTTCATTCTGACCATAATTGGTTCTACAACAAGGAATTTTAAAAATATCACTATTTCTGGTTCTTCTATCATTCACAGAGAGAGTAGTACAAAGCTCAACTATTTCTGGAGAATCAATATAGCCGTTTAATACTTTGTGGACAAACACAAGATCTGTTTCAAGTCTCCTATGAATTAAGGTGTTCATGTTCAATATCTGTGAGTAGTTATACTCTCCTGTATTTAATCCTAACTGAAAAGCAACATATCTCAAAAATTTGTTTTGGCACCCCTCTAACAACTCAACATCAACATTATAATAGGCAGACCATACAATGGAGTTATACTCAAGAATGGATCTCACTTGTGTACAATAAATCAGTTTTATAGATTCGACACTTAGGTCTCTAACAGAACGAAGTGTAAAGCCTAACATCTTACGGGCTCGAGATGAGGCTTCCGTTACTTGGAACTTAAATGACATTTTTGAGTTAAAAACGACACCTAAATCTTTTATTTTATCCGTTACTGCTAAATCATTCCCATTGATTTTATACGAGTAATCATATACATTATTGATCCTTGAGAAAGTAATTTTTTGACACTTGACGCTAGAAAACTGTACCAAATCACATTGAAGTGCCTGAGCATCTGATATATTTTGTATTGATTTGAACACCTTGATTATTAAAAGAAATAATAAACGACTATTAAGAAGTTTAACGAACAATCTCTTGATGAAGTCGTCTAATTGCCATTTTTTTTTAATCTAAAATATGACAAATGAAAAAGATCAAGTTCTGAAAAGTATGTATTGAAATTTTTTTGAAGCCTACAACTTATTGCCATCGAGCCATAGTTAGTCTTGTGGAATCGCAACCCAAATGAAAAAATGCGATTGCTTCTTGAGGATCTTGAGTTAACAGAAAGGTCATCTAAAATGGCTGAACAATTGTAGTGGAAGTTTATTATTTTATGAAGTAATAGAACCATTGCAAGTTTACGTCTGTTCTCAAGTGATAATAAATCTAATACAGACAGCCTCGTTTGCGAGGTAGGGTAGGCCAAGTTTCCAAATTATATATTTAGAGAAGCGATTTTGCACTTTTTCAAGCCTCTCTTTATGACAAGAATAAAGAAGACACCAAATTACACTATTATATTCCAAAATACTCCGAACCAGTGAAAAGTATGTCTTTATAGCATCATATTCTGTAATATGCCGGGTATTCCTTTTGATGAATCCGAGCATTCTGAATGCTTTATTACAGAAATTATTGACATGATCAATAAAGCTTAGATCTTCATCGAAAGTAATTCCCAAATCGCATGAGCTTTTGACAGTTTGAAGAGTTGCATCATTAATGGAGTAGTTTCCAATGACAGGCTGTCTTATTCTATGAAATCTCAACACATTACATTTCTTAATGTTAACTTTTAGACAATTAGTATCACAGTAGGTACAAAAGCTATCTAGGTCATTCTAAATACATTCAATATCATTGGTAGATTGCATCATTTTGAAAAATCATTAATAAAGTTCACGATTTAATTCCATTTTTGGCCGAGATGAATCTTTCAAGTTACTGTAAACGACACAAATAGCGCGTGTACGTTAAAACGTTCTGAGTACTTATGAGCTCAAAAGTGTTCAACTTTATAATAGAGCTGTCAGTTGCCAGCTTGCAACACTGGGGTTGCCAAATCCCGAAACATAAAAGGCAACCCTCGTAGCTAATAAACTCTTTCCTGGGATTGTTTTTTTGCGACACTAGAAAATATCTGAGAGGTGCTAACATAGTCCGGCGCTAAGACAAACGAAGCTCCCAGAGGCGGTTAGTTGCAAAGCTAAGCTTAGACATCGATTGTGTTGAAACTACACACATCGGAAAAGTCTAGGGATATTTTTAAAAATGGCAATAATTTTTTTTTAGATCACTTTAGGGAAAAAAAGTTGACGGGTGATTATTAAACGAATGTAACTTACAACAAAATTTATTAAATGGTCAAAAATACTGAGTGCGCATATAAGCAAAACTAAAAAAAAATATGGCTCTTCTTGGGCACCCCGAAAAAAAATCATAATACAAAAAAAATTGGAATCGGTACAAAGTATGGCCTCCACGCTGGTTTATTACGGCCCTACATCTATCGTGCATCGACAAAATGAGATTGTCAATGTCTTGTTGAGGTACATTTGCCCATTCAGCGATTAAAAGCTCTCTCAATTGAAACGTTGTGTGAATGTTCCCCATATGAGGAGTAATTCTTAGTTGAAGCATGTCCCACACATGCTCGATGGGATTTAGGTCCGATGATTGTGCTGGCCATGGCAATACATCAACTCCTTCGTTGGTGAGCCAGTCAGTCACTAGACGCGCGACATGTGGACGAGCATTATCGTGCATTAAGTGGAAGTTTTCACCAACAGCACCAGCAAACGGACGGACGATAGGTAGAAGAATGGTGTCGAGGTACTGTCGAGCTGTGAGGGAGCGATTTGGAAAAACGAGATCGGTTCTGCCGCCGATCATGATTCCGCCCCATAGCATTACTGTACCACCTCTGTATGTGTGGACTTCCTGGACGTGTTTCAAACGTTCATTATTTCCAGGTCGTCTCCACAGTCTTACTCGACGAGAATCTGGATGAAATCCAAATCTGGATTCGTCTGTAAACAAAACTGTGGCCCAATCATTTGCATCCCAGTTTTGATGTTCGTGACACCACTCTAATCTTCTACCGCGATTGCTTCTCTACAAAGGTGTACATCTAAGTGGCCTTCTGTTGTGGAGATCTGCTTCATGCAGTCGATTTCTGACAGTATCACGACCAATGGTTACCTGGTGCGTCTGCTGCAACACGTTAACCAACTCAGGTGCTGTGATTGTCGGTTGTCTTCTTGCGGTTAAGACCAAAAATCGGTCTTGAACTGCAGTTGTAGCGCGTCCTCGCCCTGGATGTTGTTCGGCTGGACTGCCAGTGTCACGGAAACGCCGCCACAATCGACTGATAACACTTTGGGAGACCCCCAAACGAAGAGCTACATCATTTTGTCGCATGCCACCTTGAAGAAGCCCTACAGCTCTATTTTTCTCAGCCAATGGTAAGTGATGGCGTTCCATGTTAAAGCACAATATTTCCAGTTTAATTGCTGAGCAAGAACTGCATAGAATGTACAAACTTGACACTTTCAGATTATTCATTTTAACCGAAAACCTACAGTTTGTAAAAAACTTGATGAAAGATTAGTTACCGTTTTTGCAGGCTTTGTTCAACCCATAGAAATCTACAGGGTGGTCGAGTGTACCAATTTATTCGAAATTAAACGACCTCATGCATTTATTTTTATGATATTTGGTATGTTATAAAAATATCCCTAGACTTTTCCGGTGTGTGTATTTTTCAATATTGAGGGCCGTTGTCTGAAGTTTTGATGCGTGAAATTTCATCTACAAAGGTGGTCCACTTTATCAAAGGCAATCGGGCAATGGATGCAGCGCTCTAGTTGCGTTAATTCGCCTCATTCGTGTATTGTAGAGTACAGGTAGCTAGACTTTATGCATGTTAATGCCCTCTTCCGCTCACTTGAAAAAAGTTTCACACAAAGCCACGCTGTTCCTATGGACATATCGAAGGATTTGTTGAAGAACTTGGGGTTTAGGTCCCGAATAAATCCATTGGATTTATCTGATGATTGTCAGACCAATGGTCATTTATGGAGCAATTGCCTGGTTACAGAGACGGGTTTGTCTGGCTATCTGTGGTGCCATCAGTACCACACCGTCAGCGGCAATGGAGATCCTTCTAGATCTACCTCCTCTCCACATTTATCTGGAGAGAGAGGCTACATGAACTGCATATAGACTTGTGCACATTGCCAATTGCACAAATCAATCTAATGCAGAGTACAACAGACTGTTGTTGACACTGAAAGTCACAGCATTATGGGAATGACCTCTGACTTTATGCCTTCAACTGTCAACTATGAACTGCCTTATAAAGTGCTGTAGTGCTGTTCCCCAGTAGAGATCCTCCGGCAGAAGGAAATATTAAGAGCAGATTGCTGTTGGTTCACAGATGGATCAAAAACACCTTCAGGTTCTGGTGCATGTGTTTTCAGTTGCAGCCTCAGGACAGAGACATAAACCTGCCTAGGAACCTATGCGACCGTATTTCATGCGGAAATTTGTGTTATTGAATTGTTTGCGGGGATATTGGAAAAATCCAGCCTCATACACAAGTCAATAAAAATAGTCTTAGACAGTCAAGCAGCTTTGGAAGCTCTTGACTCCTACCAAGCAATGTCTAAATTGGTAGTAAATTGCCCAAAACGACTCTCCTCGATACGAAGGATCAAAAGATTGTCTCGGGTCTGGATTCCAGGCCATCCTAGTCTGGAAGTCTAAAACAAATATCATTTAGATGCTCAATTAACGAACTTTTTTTTTGAAGACAGATCACTGGAATCTAAAAATAACACTAAATTTCTAGGAGTGTTAATTGACCAGAATTAAAAATGTGTGGATCATGTTAAACAACTCACTAGAAGAGTCCCTTCTGGCTGTTATGCGGTTAGAGTGATTTATAAAGAATTGGGGTTCAGCAATGCAAAGATAGGGTATTATGCACTCATAGATTCTCACTTATGCTACGGAATACCGTTTTGGGGAGCATGCAGTTCAACTTTGTTCAAAAGTTTACTAATTTCACAGAAAAGGACAATAAGGTATATAGGAAGCCTTGAACCAAGGTACTCCTATGGAACCTTCTTCAAAAAACATAATATTCTAATGGTAACTGCATTATTTATACTGAAAATCTGTGAATTTAATAAATGAGCATATATTAAATTTTGCTGCATCCTCTTCCCATTATAACATCCGAAACGGCAGACACACTCTGAAACTCATGGTGCCAACTAAAAAGATCACCAGAGACTCCATATTTTACAACGGTGGAAAAATGTACATATACATATCTTTCATATCCTCCATTTTAACATAGTTTGTACCCATGCCCCATTTTTATTTTAATTACGATTGTTAAGTATTGCATTTTTTCAAGTATTTACTACCTAACCTTTGTCTACAAGATAATAACTTATGATAATAAAGCATATTATTTTTATTATTATTATTATTATCGAAAGAAATTGTTTCTTGTTTTTTTCAATTTGTATTGCCTCAACTATACAATATTACCTGAAGTCTCGCTTTGTATTTATACAAACTTAGATAATACAATGTTCTTCCTCTTCTTCCGTAGAGCCTGTACGACAGCATCAAAGCGGAGCCGTTCAAGATCCCCGAAGACGACGGCAACGACTTGATGCACACCTTCTTCAACCCCGACAAGGAGGGTTGGCTCTGGAAGCAAGGCGGCCGCTACAAGAACTGGAAACGTCGCTGGTTCATCCTCAACGACAACTGCCTTTACTATTTCGAATACACGACGGACAAGGAGCCACGCGGCATCATCCCGTTGGAGAATATATCGATTAGGGAGTGCTACGACAGGCACAAACAGCACTGCTTCGAGCTGTATGCCAGCGGAGGGACGGAGTTCATCAAGGCGTGCAAGACCGACTCTGAAGGTAAGGATTTGAAAGAAATGTTTAAGTATTTGAACAAATCGTTAGGAGTTTTCCATATGGCCAAATAATGATAATGACTGAGACAAGCAAACAAGTCCCAAATTTCAGTGAGCAGTCAATATTACCTTTCAACATCTGCCTCTCTTACGTCTAATAGAGAAGTAAGTTTGCAGACGATTTGAGCGATACCTAACCTCAAATAACACTGGTATCAGACTATACAGTGCCGACCTGAATAATCCACCCCCCCTCTTAACTTTTGAACACAACAAGATATCAATTTTAAACTAAATTTACGTAAAAAGTATCATTTTAGTGTTTTTCATGAGAAAGACAATTGTGTTGAATCACTCGTCGCCAGGGGGCGCTACCAACTTCTTTTTCAAACAGAAAGAGGGGTATTTGATAACTCCTTTGATAAGTATTTTAATTCTCTATTCAACTTTTTTAATCATTTTTTTGATCATTCGTTTCTAATTTATTGGTAGTTTATCATTATAGTAAAACCAATAATGATTGAGAGTAAAGCGCGTTGTCATATCTAAATTTTACGTTACCAGTTTATAGCAGAATCAAAATATAGTAAGCAGTAGAGTTGTAGGTTGTGGAAAATTATAGATAATACACAATACTAGTACGATCAAAAGGTATTATTTATGACAAAAATCAGTAATGAGCTTGTAATGAGTAAAATTTATACATTTCATGATTACTGATCAGTTAAAATTTATTATTTTCTGTATAGTGTTAGATATTTATTACAACTAGTGGCAACGCTGTACGCAACGATATTTCTGTCTTTGTCACTTTACCCACTTTACCGTAACTTCCATCTCATCGTTGCAGTCCTCACTAATGTACTTGCAGCCATGAGCGTATCATTGGTTTGTGAATTATACAGCGTGAATTGTACGTTTTACAGTTAAATTAGTCAGTAATCGACGTGTTGTGATAACAATTGGTGAAAATAATAGTGCTAATAAGTGTTTAAGCTTTACATAATTATATTTCTACACCGTTCTCAAACTACTCAAAAAATGGGAGACATGGTCGGGCCTTCCACAAATTGTACTGCGAGTATTTCACTGTCTTGAAAGAGATCATCAGCCACCAAAAGATGACTTTGTGCATATGTGCTGTAATTCCACGTGTGTACCTCCGAATAACCAACCGGGCATTTCTACATCATTAAGTTCCACAATTACAAAAGATAAATTAGTTGATATGTGCTCTGATTATACCGGTGTACCAAAATCATCGATTTACAAAATACTAAGAGAAGCAGAAATTCATGAGGACGTACAAACGCCAAAAACTAGTAGCGGACAAAAAAAAATCACAGTTGATGAAGAAGCCAAAACCAGTATACGCAGAACTATTCACAGTTCCTTTTTCAGAAATGAGCTGCCCACACTACAAACAGTTCTGGAGGCACTTAGCGATCACGAATTGGTCCCAAAAATGGGTAAAGAAACTTTTAGGAAACTTGTACACGAAATGAAGGTTTGTCAGTTGGGTTAAAACAGCCATCTGGAAAAGGTAGTCGTCTGATAGTTACGCATATAGGAAGCGACAATGGATTTTCACCAAATGGTGAATCAATATTTAAATCTAAGAAAACAAGCGACTATCATGAAGAGATGAATGCGGAGGTGTTTGAAAAATGGTTTGAAGGCATCATTCAACTTGTGATATTATAATATTATTATTATTATTAGCGTCCTTACTTTAGAGAGAAAGGTTAACAAGAGGACAAGGGACGGAAATATAATTTCGAAATCGTTATATGCGTGCCAGTTTCCTCAACAATGCCTTTTTTTTTCAGGTAAAGTTGTTGAAGGCAAGCACACCGTCTACAGGATGTCTGCCAGCAGCGACGAAGAGAGGAGAGAGTGGATACAGAGACTTACGCAGAGTATTAGCCACAACCCCTTTTACGATATGCTCGCAAATCGTAAGCGAAAAGCTCAGCTCTACTCTAAGAATTGAATAGACGTGTTTCGTTATGTACATATAAAATTAATAATAATTCCGTCACGGCACAACGAATTTATCAACTGGATGAGTGGAGAGGAAAAATGAAGTGATTGAGAAGAACAAACTTTTTTTTAAATGATTTTCTCGTTTACGAATCATCACAGGATGATTTTTTATCGTGTACAGTTTGTTGGAGATCTGTTATGTTTGGCACGAAGACGTATTTTTATGTAGTTCAAAATGGGAAAGAAAGTTTTTCCAAAATAATTTTTTTCGAGCGTTCACAATTTTTATGGATTTTTTCATAGTTGAAAGAAAACCAATACACTGAATTGTTCGGTGATGAAGTTAATATTGAGTTGGTATTAGGTAATTGTAAATAAATTATTCAAGCGAACGTGTTTCGGCATCACGTTCACCTTCGGTCTGTCACTGATTCGTTTCTTGGTTTTAAGATATTTTATTATTATGTTTTAAGAAAATAGGATGGATGTTAGGAGTTCAAGTTGACCCGGCAACATTTTTTCTTGTGGAATTTTCAACTCGAAATCGATGCCTCGATTTTCTTTGTCATTTACAATTCAAGTTTGGCGGCTTTGAGATACCGAACAAAATTTTTTGTTTATAAATCGATTTTAACCAATCAAATTCGTTATGGCTTCTGAGTTGCGTCAAATGGTCCTTCTTCACTAAGAAAATAATATATGGTATTTATATGTGCATTCATAACAATGTTCATGAAAAGAAGCATTCTTTCTGAGGGTTTTTTTGATCAGATACCATCCTCCTGACTATATCGCGACGAATATTGGTGGACTCGTCATTCAGTTGAAGTGGGTGGTTAAGAAGTATGGTTTTGGGCAGCTTTTTTTGTTGTCAGAACTGACCATATTTGACCATCGACTTGTTAGGTCGGTTTGTAATCTGAAAAACTCGAACCCGTTTTTCTTGAATTTTTTAACGAGAAGTAATTCAAATTGAATGAACTGGGTCGACTTGGACTCTGTATTGAATTATTTTCCGTTGAATCTTCATTGCAGTGGCACCAAAAACTCTCGTCAATCGTATTTCACGAATTGATTCAACAGGTGTCTCCCTCTCCGTTATTAAAGTTGCCAGATTGCAGTGAGAAATGATTCTATTTGCCCAGTGAGTTATTCTAGTTTTCTCCTCACATTAGATTTTTTTTTGTGATTTAGTTCTTTAAATATCAAACGTTGGCGATGCTTTTACGTAAATGCTGTCTTGGACGTGGACAAATTCCACTCAATACAAAAAAAGTTTCATTCGGCATTAATTAATAGTGTTTCGAGTATCTTGAACAAAAACTTGAGGGTTATTAAATCAGGCCAGCGTTTTTTCTTTAAATTTGTTTTCGATGACTTTCAAGCTCCTTCGTTCCCATTTTTTAATACAGTGTTCGCCCAAAAGCCTTGCCTAATAGAGGACTAATTTCTCAAAAATGCCTTCTTCATAAAACTTGTGAATTGTCTGAAAATCAAAGTGCAGGAGCTGAATTTCGTTTTTTTGTTGTATACAAGGGACGTCAAAAAATAGAAATTTTATCTGAGAGTATAGTATTTGTAAATACAAACCATGTTCAGGTTTGAAGTTGGAGAAACATCTTTTAGTTTATTTCTTTGTAATAGATACCTCAGCTGTAACATTGCACTTTTTATTACACTTATTTCTAAATTGATTTATTACCTAACTTGAATTTATTGCAGAATTGTTAGTTTCGGAGTAAAATAAATGTAACATCGACGTTTCGGCTTCGACTTTGAAGCCATTTTGAAGAAGCTGTCGCTACACTGAGGTCTCAATCTGCCTACTCCTCAGGTAGTGACGTACTGCAAGGGTTTTGTGACTTGACGCTGTGGTCTCAATCTGCCTACTTCCAGATTGGGACCCTACAGAGACCTGGGGAGTAGGCATATTGAGGCCCCGGGGTCAAGTCACAAAACCCTTGCAGCGTGTCACTATCTGAGGAGTAGGGAGATTGAGACCTCAGTGTAAATGGTAGCTTCTTGAAAATGGCTTTAAAGTTGACGCCGAAGTGTCGGACTACTGAAAACACAAGACGCGGTTTAACCTGTATGTATAATTGTGGGTGTGCTCGGAAAGGTTTACCTGATAATTTGAAGTTCGGGATAAACTACATCTGGTGTTTTCAGTTGTTCCACGTTTTGGCTTTCACTTTGAAATCATTCTCAAAAAAGTACTACACTGAGGTATCAATCTGCTTACTCTTCGGGTAAGGGTAAAATGCTGCAAGGGTTTTGTGACTCGACGCTGAGGTCTCAGTCTGCCAACCCCAACGCCTACATATATAGAAATATGAAGTGTTTAAGTTTGAAGGAAATGGAATGGAAAGATTGTTTCAACTGATGAGCATCAGTTTCTAACACAAACAGGAAGTTGAAAAACATTTTGTTTCAGTGTAGGTAGATTAAATTGCAAAATCCGACTATATATTGTATTTGAACAACATATTTTTGTGAAAATTTTCTTTATTTGGAGCACAAGGATACTTTTTACTTTCGAATAAAATATATATTTTTTGACGTCCCTCGATATGGTGAAAAACTATGAAATTGGACTGTTGCTTTTGGAAAATCCTTAAATATTTTGAGAAATTAGAAATTCAATTCAATAGGTTTCCATATGGTGCATTGGTGGGCCCTGTATGTTATAAAAGTTTAATGAAATTGGGACTAAGTATTTGTTATTTCTCATATTCGTGCCCTATTTTTTTAATGTGAAGTATTATTTTCTATAGGCATTTTCTCTAATTGAAATTCAGGAATGTTGTCTTTGCATTATGTGTACCTATACTGGATGTTTCGTTATTGGGTAGCAGAATTGAATCCAAAAACCTACTGAGTAAAAGTTGATATATCTGGAATTCATTTTTCTTTACCTCACTTTTTTCATTTTCTACCATTAGAAGGCTACAAAATTTTCTTGAAAGTGAAGTTCCCCAAATTCAGAGTTTCAATTCAGATTCAATGAAATTCTGAGTTCAAATTAAAAATCTTCAGTAAGTTCCGACTTTTAAACTCAGAAAATTCAGTGGTTTTTACCCAAAATCATTCAAGGCCCTCTTCCGCCCTTCTAATTTTCGTGTCATTTTTTTTGCGTCTTGAATCAATTATTGGAAGTACAATTAACAATTTTGACTCGACTTCACCCATTTTCGAAACAAAAGCGCATTAACGTATTCAAAAAACACTTTACTGTGAGATTTCCACTAAATAGTTTTACAAAAACGCAATATGTGTTTCACCAACACGCCCGAAGAAGCCACGTGTTGCGTTTTTGTAAAACTGTCAAGTGAAAATCTCACAGTGTTTTTTGAATACGTTAATTATGGATTTTCATCAAGTATCGGCCAATTCCATCATATTTAATGCGAATTAGTTGTATTTCATATAGAAACTGCAATATTTTTTTTGTGGAACGATTTGCCGACTCAGTTTGGAGTACTTGCGAAACATCCTGTAGAGTAAGAAATGATATTTGTTTCACAAGTGAGTTTCTTCGTTATTCAAAAAAATTACAACTGAATTATTAAATTTTGCTATAACATGCCAAAAAGACACTTCTTTCTCCGTCTTCCTGTCTTTCAACTTCTAAGTGTGTCTTGGATTTTTGCCCTCTTTGTTTGTATGTAAATTATGTTGTTTGTAAATATAGTGTCTTGTGTTCGATGAATTAATGTGTTTATTTATGCAGCCCGGCGGGGCTGAACATCGACAGACCCTGTGAGTTTGGTACTTTCGGCAGTTAATTTTTATTTCCACACTGTACATAAGGAAATATATTTATTTTTCATTTGAATATAGTGTAATTGAAGTAATTGTAAAATATCTGTAAATATATACATATATATATTGTTACTGTATGATGTAATGCCTTTACATACCAATATCAAGAATACCAAAATGATTGTAATTACATTAATTGTTGAGCGTACTATTGTAAAAGTTCTTATTTTAAGCAGACCCATCATTTTTGTACCTGCTAGATATATGTTTGTATGTAAAGTAAACTGGTTTATGATTTTGAATTGTTTTTTTTTTCTCCAATCATATATTCCACATTTCGACTAAGAGAATTTTATAAAATCTGTCAGTAGTCCGAAGGAAACTGCTTTTATTAAATGAACTACTTTCCTACCTTATACCCTGACGGATTATCATATAGAAATCTACTCAGGAGTGCAAACGTAGACGTATCTGTATTTACTTCGTTATCAATTTTAGTTATCAAGATTTCATCATTTCAAACATTTGTTTCCCTGAGAAGCAGTAATTTATTTGGGAGAAAAATTTGAAGGGGGTAGTTGATTATATCGCCATCTATTTCACAGGTAGCAAAGTTACTTCACCCGTTTTTTCTACCACTCAACAGATGGCAGTGTTAATGATTTGAATGCAAAAAAGTGCCTGGTAATTTTCTAGTATAACATTTGGACATTGTCAAAAGATTTATCCTTAGACAATAATTTGGGTTCAGCGTATTAAACAGGATCTGAAAACAAAATTTTATCAAATAGCAATTTCATTTATTGGTAATGAAATACAAGAAATCATATTAAACAGGTCACTGGTGTCTGACAGAAAAAAATGAATTTATCATCAATTAGTATAAAGTATTTCTCAATGAAAATCACTCGAGTGAAGAATTGCAATCTGACGTTTTCAGTAACACTCGAAATTAACAGAAAAATTCTTTTTTTCAGGAGTATAAAAACATTTTTTTCTGGAGAATCAAAATTTTAACCATCTTTTGTGTTAGTATCGCCATCTGTCACGCAGTTGATGAATTGATACATCATGAAACTGGGATCTGTTGTAGTGACTCATTTTGAAAATATTTTGCTACTCGTCACGAGATGGCAGTATGCATTCTGTAGGATATTTAAGATCAAAGAAGGGCATTGTGTTGCTTTTAACAAACGTTACTTTATTAGTTGTTATTTTATAGTCGTCACCATTTTCTGAAAATTCAAGAGCCGTCTCGGATTAATTAACCTTTCTATAAATATTCTCGACAGGGTCTTGAGGCACTGTTTAATGACCATGTTTATTAAATAAGTGAAGACGTATTTGAATGGGGTTTCACGTTGTCTTTCTCTTACAAACTACAACCCACTGAAGTCTTCTGAAAACTCGTACAACCAAAAATAATTTACGATCCCATAGCCACCAGACATATGTCTCTTTGGAAACGTTCTTTTTCGACACCTGTATTGAAAATCCTCATATTTTTACAATTTTTAAAAATGTATTGAATGCCATCATATTCATTACTACACCTTTGGTGTAGTAATGAATATTACTGGAGTATTTTCCCAACACCAAATCGTTATTTTTAACACCTCGACACGTGTTTGGTGTTGGGAAAACACTCCAGTAATATTGTATAAAAATATCTTGACTCTCTACGTCAAAAATGGTCCTGTTTATCCTCTTTCATTCTTAGAACAGTATTGATTATTATTAGATGTGATCTGCTATCGACAAAGTAATCAGTACACATATTTTTTTAATATACATTACACTATTGTTGAAATTTTAAAAATAAGTGGTTAGTGGCTGAAGTATCTTAGGCTAAATACTCTGAAAGGATCAGAAAAGAAGAAGATTAGTCAAAATTTTTAGGTTAACGTATGATTTAACCAATAAAGTATACTTCAAATTTTCAAATTACGCAAATGTCTCTTTTACGGACCTTATATAAAACTAAAAAAATTATTCATGAGGGAAGAACTGTAAACTATACTTACAAAAGGATGAGAGTATTATTTTCGAATGATGCCGGTTTAGAAACGCCTCAAAAAGTAGAACCTGGTGGTTATGCCAAGGCTTATGAGAAATTTGAAACCATGAAGGATGGTGAAAGTAAAATACCATCTCAGAATTTTGCAACGTTGTTGAGAAATTCTAAATTTATAGACGTAAGTTTGATTTTCTACATATAATAATAATACCTCTACCAGACTTGCTTTTAGTGTTTTAGTGTTTAGACAATCAATTTTTCAGATACTATTATTCTGTTTTTGATGCAAATTTGGTGAATATTTGTTAGCTGCATTAGATTTACCAACATTTTATTCATTACAGCTTGGCGATCCTGAGGGAAAAATTGTTACGGGGAAAATATTTCGAATCATTGATGATGACTTGTATATAGATTTCGGATGGAAGTTCCACTGTGTTTGTCCTAGACCAAAGAAAAATGGAAGGTTAGTGTGAAAAAAAAAACTCATTCAGACATATCACTTTTATGAAAATGATCGAGATATCTATTAAATGCAAACATTACCACAATGTAAACTCAACATATTCTTTAGATGTTTAAATCATATATGCCTCCAATTTGGTGATAACAACATCTACAAAGAATTTGAAATAGGTCACCAAATTACCTGACACATTGGGCCTTACTTCAACTTTTTCAAAAGGAAGGTTGGTGAAATAACTCGTTGCTTTTTCTAGTTCTTGCAATCCTCTTTCGTTCCCTATTCCTTCGACAAAATTTTTCTGATCCTCAATGAAAGATACAATTTTTTCAATAGTTTTCCTCAGAACCTCTAATGCCTCATCCAAAAAATTCACTGTTTTTTCGTAGTCTTCTTTGGCTTCCCTTAGTTGCTCCACTATGCTGATGACTTGCAGCTCATGGGTCTCCTCACATTCAGCTATTCTCTTGTCAATTTCAACCAATTTGAGGGCTTTTTGGGATTCCCCGCCATGTCGTAAACTTGAAGACCTCAACTTTTGTTTCTTCGCCTTCAAAACTTTCAGTTGTGTCGAATAGTCGGTGTTAATTTCATACATCTTGTGATCGAGTAAGTTCCAAGTCACCTCTTTTTGGTCAACGGTTCTCAGCTTGTTCTGCAACTTGTCTTCCAGTTCTTTCAAATCACTACAGATGAAGTTGTACAGGCTTTGAACTAGGCTGATGGTTCTGTCCATGTCATGTAATATTTCGCTTCTCAGTCTGACGGACATTCTTTTCTCTTTGTTGGTTTTCAATTTGAATTCGAGCTTTTTTTCCTCGATGGCTTCAATAAGGTCTTGCTTGACTTTGTTGATTATCTGGAAGTTTGCTTTTATGTGCCTCAACTCTTCGTTCAATTTTTTTAAGTTTGATTTGTTATCTGAAAGATTCAATGCAATGGACATTTGGAATGGTTATGACTTGATTGTGAAAGGTATCAGAAGCTTTGTATAAAACTTATTGTCAAATGTTGACATTTGGATTTTTTTTTGCAATAATCAAGATTGTAACATTCAATCACTGAAGTATTTACATGGATCAAGCGTAACAACACACTCAACTAACTTTAAAATATACCTTTTGGTAGAAATATGAGAGTTTTCTGAAAAGTTTCCAACCTAACAAAGAAAGAAGACATATTTTCAGATTTTTTTTGTTTTTCAACAGTCTCCTTTCAACTCTGTGCAAAATAATTGTCCTCAAAGGTGATTGCCTCTCCATGCGATGAGAATCTATCCTCCGAGCGTAATTTATAGATGAGGAAACAAAAAGAAGTCGCTTGGGGCTAGATCTGGTGAGTAAGGCGGATGGTCTTGCAGTTCAAACTGTAATTGGTGGATTTTCACCATGGCAACCGCTGAGGTGTGAGACAGTGCATTGTCTTGGTGAAACAGAATTTTCTTTTTCTGCAAATGTGGCCGTTTTTCAGCAAGTAATGATGCGTGGTATGCTCCTGAAATGGTTTGTGCTTTATGAAGATAATCGATTAAAATAACTCCATGACTATCCCAAAAACAGTCGCTATCACTATCCCAACTGAAAAAAGAGTTTTTGCTTTTTTTGGAGCCGATTCCCCCTTTGCAGTTTACTGTTTGGACTGTATTCTTTCTTATTTAGGCTTTCTCATGCCTAAATGTTCATTTAATATGTGACAAACACGTTCTTTTGACATGTTCATAACCTCTGTTATCTCTATCAATTGCGCGTCCAAAATGGCTGAAACTTTGGCGAGTAACTGTCAACAGATGAATATTGAAATTCACTGGTTTTTATTTACGAGTGCTGCCATCTTCATGTCGAGGTCATAAACTTTTCGACCACCCTCGTAGTTTCTGGAACCATACTATTTTGTGATTTGTATTAGTGCCGCAATATGGTTAATATGAAAATACAATTGCCCTTGGAATTATTACTACAATTGAAAAAGAAAATGTCCATATTGATAAAAAACTCGTTTCATTATTCATCCATCTCCAAACAAAACATATGGGAAACTTCTGATGATAGGAAGGAAGAAACTTCACCAAACACTCTTAAAAGTTTCAGGGCATACTACGATATTTTTTCTTAGTCGAAAATAGGAATTTTTTATAAGCGATTTTTTTTTAATGAAAAAAATCACTACGCCACTGGATTCAGAGTGCCTCTAAATAGGTGTGACCAAAATATCATGAAAAAATATTCAATAATAACAAAGTTATGACAACTCAAAAATTCGAAAACTCACACAGCTAACAGTCACAATATATCATTTTTTATGATTTCAACAATAAAGTGCCGTCAGATAAAAAAAAAACAAATAGCGTCAATATCTTTGATGAAAATAACGGAATTACATTCACACAATTCAACTAACAATGAAGCAAAAGTTTTAATAAATGTAACTAATAACTAATTATTATTGAAATGTTTCAATTCAGTGCAACAATTAATTCTAACTCATATTCTAGTAGCCTCTACTAATCCACCACGTATTTCGATACATGTGTCATAGCGCTTATGAATGTTTCTGATTATGTTCCTTAGTTCTTGAGGGCTAATATCTGCACATACCTGTCGAATTCTTGCACAAAGTTCATTTCTATCTCTTGAGCGGTTTTTGTAAACCTTTTGTGTGAGAAGTCCCCAGAGAAAAAAGTCCAAAACTGTGAGGTCTGGAGATCTGGGTGGCCACTCTATAATCGGACTACCACGGCCTATCCATCGGTTTGGAAAATGTTCGTTAAGCCATTGCCTCACAGCTCTGGCGTAATAAACTGAACACCCATCTAACTGGACAATGAAATTTGACCAATACTGTACTGGCTTTTACAGTTTATTACCCAGTTATGATTATCCGCTGCCCAATAGCGACAATTCTGTGATGACACTACTCCATTTGTAGTGAAAGTGGCTTCGTCGGTATATAAAATATTTTTTAGGAAATTTCTATTGTTTAAATATTTCCCGTGGGCCCATAAACAATATTCCAGGCGTCTTGCTTCGTCGCCTTCTTGAAGTGTGTGTGAAAATTTTGGCTTGAAAGGTTTAATATTCTTCGCCTTAAGACATCTCCGAATAGTTTCTCGTGGAATATTCAAATCTAAAGTGGCATTCCTTATACTGGCATTAGGATTATTTCCGAAATAATCTAAAATGATTTGATCATTCCTGTCATTCCTGTTTCGTCTTTGTACAGGATTACTTTTTAATATCATTTTTGATACTGCACCAGTTTCATTGAATATTTTATTTACCGTATCGCAGCTAATACGAGGACGATCTGGATGTCTCTCATTAAATACTCTACAAACCTCTCTAGCACTTCTAACGTCATCTCCCGAAAGGCGTACATTTCAATTTTCTCTCTTACGCTCAATCTTGCAGCCATGACACAAAATAATTCGAAGAACTGTAAGGTGAATATTGTTGACAATAGTACACTTAAATCTTCCACAAATGTCAAACTGTAATATCATTTCCATGGCAACTAAGATTTAAATTGAAATATTAGGTCTTAGTTTTAGTAAATTTGCGTGAAAACTTGAATGTAATTCCGTTATTTTCATTAAAAATATTTACGCTATTTGTTTTTTTTTCATATGGCGGCACATTATTGTTGAAATCATAAAAAATGATATATCAAGACTGTTAGCTGTGTGAGTTTTCGAATTTTTGAGTTGCCATAACTTTGTTAATAATGAATATTTTTTCATGAAATTTTGGTCACACCTGTTTAGAGGAACTTTGAATCCAGTAGCATAGTAATTTTTTCAATAAAAAAATCGCTAATAAAAAATCCCGATTTTCGACAAAGTAAAAATATCGTAGTATGCCCTGAAACTTTAATAAACATTTCAAATTTTGTCCCAAGGTAGACCTTTTAGTACTTGACATTTAAAAAAAAATTATTAAAATCGATTTACAACTTCAAATTTTAGAGGGGTGTTTCCATTGAAAATGGGCCACACTGTATGAATACGAGAATTTCTATTTCGTCCCCTTCAAAGTATCCCCCCTCAGATATAATACACTTGTGCTTCTCTTCAAGATAATACTCCCTATTGACCATATGACCATGAGGCAAGTACCCGATGATCGAACTTGACGTGTTTTTTTTGATCTTGGCTCTCCTAGGCTTTTCTATTGAGACGATTGGACTTTGGTTTCGATGTCCTCACCATGATTCGTCATCAGTTATAACCCTTTTAAGAAAATCTGGATCGCAGTTGACGACATTCAACAATTCCTGAGCTATGCTTATGCGACGGTTTTTTTGTTGGTGAAAATTCAGCAATTTTGGAACTTACTTCACTGCCACACGCTTCATGCCTAAAATTTACGAAAAAGTTGCATATTATGAGCCAGCCGATATGCCGACATCCTCAGTAACTTCTCTAATAGTGATTCGTTGATTCTCCATAACAATTTTCTTCACTTTCTCAACATTTTCATCGATTGTTGATGTGCTGGAGCGTCCAGGCCCGCAAAATTCTTATTTTTGGAACAGACGTATAAATAGTATTTAGGCGTCACAACCCAACTCGCCAGGAGAGTATCTGAAAGTTCTCGACAGTTTTTTAAATCATCTCCTGATGACGCCAAGGTGCTTGCTAAAACGCGCGTTTTGTTTGATTCATTCTACACTAGATATTCAGTTTCTGTTCTTTGGACAACAAAGTTTGTTTTCTCTCACTATTGTACTAACCATATCTATTCCATTATAGCAGCTACATCAGGGGTGCCAGGGTCCGCCTCCTCGTCAAAGATTTGGAATTATCCTCGAAATTTCTCGGCTTCGAGAAAGATCTGACATTACTGGAAGCCGATTGCGTTTTATTGGGACTCCAAGACAGAAGTAAAACTCTACCTTCCAAATAGGCACTGTTTAATATTTATTTCGTATTAAAATACATGTTGAGTTAGACACAGGTGTTTTTGATGGTTAACAGGCAAGAGTGTTATAATTTTTAATAAACTTATTTATTATTTTATTACATTTTTATATTAAAAATAGTACATAGCTAAAATACATTTCTTAAAGCTCTGCATACCAAATAAACATTTTATGTACATTTCCAATTTATTACAATTTTTACAAAACAAGCGAGAATTTCAATTCAAGAACTATGAAATTAGAAATTCTCGATAGTTGAAAATATTCGAGTCTGCAATCCATAAAATAGCATTCATAATGGTTCAACCAGTTGAAAATCAGTCAGCAATCAATGAGGAATTTGTAAGGACCTATTAAACATGACATTTTTGCAACTTGCAAAAATATTTTTGGCGCCCAACGTGGGACCAAAATAAAAACTAAGGAAGTCCTATGTTGAAAAATGCTTCAGAAGAAAAATAATTAATGGAACAGCAATATTTATTTGTGACTCTGACCGTTCAAACATGTTTGACGTCACTAGAGTTGTAACTCTTTAGTTTCCTCTTTACAAATCTTGGAGATGATCTTTTGAAGATGTTCATACAGGTTTTTCTGATGTAAAAAGTACTTTTTATAATCGGAGGAGTAAGTGATTGAATGACTGGATTTTCTGAATATTCTGCTTTAAATGATAAAAGAGAGCTTACTTGTAGATGTTTCTAACCTCCCAGAAAAAACCTTCGAGAGTCGTTCCACCTGAAACTTCAAATTATTGAAGATTCCCTGGAATGTTGAAACAAACACTTTGTTGTTGAACCATTTGTATCCCTAACCAATAAATAAAATAGCATTTTAAATGAGGTTCATCGACATAATATATCCCACTTCTGAAACTTGGTGCGAGTATGATTACTTACATCGACAAATTAAATAAGGCACTTGAGAATTCTTAGTATATTATGAATATGAAATTTGAGCTGAGATAAATATGTAATTGCTTATAATAGTACGCAAGGCAATCCACAGCACAGTGGCAGGCAAACTGGAACAACGGTGGCTCCGCTACTGCTTTTCGATTTGCTTCTGCTTTCGGCTTCGTATTGGTACTTCCCAGAGGCTCTCGCGTATCCACCCTGTAAAATATCGCGAGTTGAATGTTAAGTTGGATGAAAGACATAGATGTTCGGCAATTTTTGTTGCATAACAAGTGATTTCAATATTCACAATGTCGGGACAAAATGTATGTGTGTTCACGTGTATATATTTTGAAGAAATATCCAACAAAAATGGGATTTCGACTTACTTGTGCCCGCCAGGCAGCTTCACTTTCTTCCTTCTTTGCGAACATTTCGTGACCGGGGGGATAATATACAGGGGGGCCGGATACGTTCTTAGTTTTCACTGCTGGTTCTTTCTTCTGCGTATCGTCCACTTCTGCAGCTTGCCTCTTTAGGGTGTCAATTTTTTTCTGTTGGGCTTTCTCCTGCTCGTGGGCTGTGAATCCTGCGTTGAGGGGACTGTTCGGCGGCTGAGATGTTACAAAATATCGATTATAAACGAACTACTTTTTATGCAAGATACAAGGTCGATATTAATTTTGCGAAAAATCATTTTGAAAATAGTTCTAATTGAATGCTTGAATTTAACTCTCAAAAGTCGAAACTTGTGCGAGGACTAACGTGTGATTTCTAAGACGGGCTGGACGATAGCAAGTGAAAATCGGTCGTCCGGCCTGCGGCTTGAACCACCGATTTACGCAGCGGTCTATTAAGTGAGTGGAGCAAAGTACCCACGTCAACCCGACCGGCTACCGTCCAAAGGTTGCAAAGATTAAGCCAAAGCCTCGGTAGATAATAACATTACCCTGAGGTGGATTAAAGGGCACGACAGGAGTAAAGGTAAACGCATTGCCGACTTTTTAGCCAAGGAAGCGTTAGACTAAGAATTTTAGGACCCAGTGGCACCTACGGCCTGATGACTTCGACAATTGCGGAACTAGCCAAACGTCACACCTATGGGATGAAATCAAAGGATGCAGTTTTGCCAGGATCACCCTGGGCGACCCTGGGAAACTGGCGCCGAAGAAATATCTGGCGATGACCAGGAAAAATCTACGCTTAACAGTAGGATTTCTGACTGGCCACTGTCAACTAAGGAAAAACCTCCACAATATGGGGCTAGTGGACACACCTCTATGCAGGATGTGGGAACAGGAAGATGAAACTGTCAGGCATGTCCTATGCGAATGTCCGAAGTTATCGTCAATAAAAGTGTGTGTTCGGCGAGTCTTGGCCGACACCTGCCGATATAAAGGAGATGTCTCCCAGATACCTGTCCACCTTCTTGGAAAGGACAGTATGGATAGGACAGGATGGACGATGATCTAGGAGGACAACTCCTCGGGAGGATGTACAATGGGTCACATGTGGCCTAAATGCTGTGGGCCAGTTTGCAAAGCTAATTAAATATGAAGAACTTCATTAAAAGTATGCTAATCATATCGAGCAATATCACCAGAAAATGATAATATAATAATGATAGACCGGTACTAGCTCGTCGTCAGTAGCGGGAGGGTCATTTCAGACATGGTGTAGCATCTGAGTATGGCCATCGTCCCGACCGAATAAAATTAATTCCAGCTTTTCATATATAGAAAGTTACTTGCAACAAATCTTCTAAATTCAGACGTTGCACAGGTGCCTGATGGTTTAACTTAAGCTTTCTGCGCGGCATTAGCTGGGTTAGTTTTCCTCAGGGTATCTACCACACTTACCATGAGAGGCAGGAGTATAGTATTTCCACCTGAACTTAAATGTATCATATGAACCTCTCTGGAAGATGTTTATCATTCTGACTCCCACCCCGGAGTATGTGTCTGTGGACTTTGTCTGCTGGTGGAGCAGTGGCACATCTACTGAATCAACTCCAGATAGAGTTATGACTAGTTGAAATCCCGTGGGTTAGGCTACCTATCGGGCGCGTCCCCAGGCGGATAGGGGGACTGGAGGCCCTGTCCGGGAAGCTAATGGCACCTTACGGACGGAGTTGCCGGACTTCTGGTCAGTGGCAGAAATAAGTAGGGTGAGGGGAACTAAAACTCTCCAAAAGCCTTTGCGAAACATGCCACCGTGGACCAGCCTACCCAAGCTAAGGTGTAAGGAATCGTGTCGACGGCTGAATGGCCGCAGGGTGATATGCGGTCACTAACGATCCCCCTGGGGAACTGGGCGAAATCTCATTATGATCAGCCTACCTCTGGTAATGCGGGGCTTTGCCAGAGGTCACCAACTCTTTCCTTGCTACTCGAAGGAACACACATAAATGAAACAAACATAAAAACAGAAACAACAAAAATCAATCCCGAGGCTGGACATAAGTGCTCACTTCAATCTAAGGCTGTGGCTGGGGGTGAACAGAAATGTCTATCCCAATCTACCGCTTTTAATGAGGCTGGACACAGCAGATCACCTCGTGATGTAATACAAAGGTCAAGGCGTGAGCGCATTTGCGGCGCAGAGGCCAAAAGGAGAAACAGAGCGAAGGAGGCAGTAGTGGCAGCAACTATAACTGCACCCTACTCCTTTCCCACTCCACCTCCAACAGTAAAGACGCGGCGGGCGCCAACAGCTCCGCCTTGAATAAAGGCAAGAAACCGACTGCCCCTGCAGGAAAGCTCCCTCACTTGTGCACCTCCATGGAGGGAACCCCAAAAAGGTTGAAGAAGCCGTGCAACGACAGTAATGTCGCTGCACCTTCCAAAACCTTCTCGAAAGCCACCGTGAGACACCTCAAGGTTGCCTATACCTGCCAATATAAAGGAGATGTCTTCTAGTGGAAAGCACAGGGTGGACGATGACCTAGGAGGACAACTCCTTGGGAGGATGTACAATGGGTCACATGTGGCCTAAGTGCTGTGGGTCTACACTCATCCTCCCTACTCTACAGGTACAGAGATACTAGTTGAAATGAATTTTGTTTGTTCGGGATACTCAAACGGTTCACTCCTTCTGAAATGACCTTCCTGGTATTGACCAGGAGCTAGTACTCCGAAACCGGTCTATCGGTGGTCGTACCGACCCAATGAAATTGATTTCAGCTTCTCGTATATGGGAAGTTACTTGCGACGAATCTTCCAAAAGGAAGACGTTGCACACGTGCCTAATGGTTTTACTTTAGTTTTCTGTGCGGCATTAGCGGGTTTAGTTGTTTGCCGGTTGAATGTCTGCCAGACCTACCTACAAAGTCATAGGTTCGCGCGAACAAAGGTAAGGTGTTTTCACCTTTATATATATATATGTATTTTTTGTATCAAGATGGAGTAGTAGAAAGCCAAAAACTAATCACTCCTAAAAATATGACACCTTCAATTCAAATAAGATTCCTCTTGGTTGGGATTAAATCAAATAGGTGAATGAATGTCATTACGATGTCATCGATGACATAAGCAGATTAAGCTTATTCCGTGACATTGAAAATCGTAATTCATGAATGAATTGTGTGTATTTTCTATAACGTTTTCCAATTTGGTACTGAAGATCCTTAGGCCAAGTGTCTTAAGGCGAAACATCGATGTATACCAGTGAGAATGATAGTGTTCCATGTAAGTGCAATTTGTTACCATTCATTTAAAGTAGAACTCATGTGAATGATATCTGATTTCTATTCCACAACGAATGTTTGAAATACAAACTGAGTAGAGAAAAGTATCTTCTGTATATTTCAGCGATCATATGGAAGTATTTGTTTCGAAAGATTTTTTTTCTTTTGTGTAATTCAATGTTTACATGAAAGTAGCTGTTTCAGGAGGCCTTTCTTTCAGTTTATGTCTGAAAGTTAATTCTTTGCATGATCTACACATCCATGTATAGAGTTACTTATTTTCAAATTGATTACTTCTTTTCTTTGGAAGATTCCCTCATCCTTTTTTTTGTATCAAGATGGAGTAGTGGAAAGCCAAAAACTTTCTTTCCCAAAAAATATGACCCCTTTAATTCATTTAAATATACTTGTTTTAAATTATCTTAACGAGTAACGCTCGTTGAGACTACAGTAGGCAAGAATTCACCTCCTTGTCGGCTGTGGCATTTCACATCACCTGCATTGTTATGTATGAACCTCTGAATAAACTAGCCACTCGCGCCAGTGAAACGTCAGGAAGAAATTCCAGAAATCGACGGCCTTTAAACCCAAATAAAAATAGTGACATTGAATTAAATTATCGATATTTCCCCTTTTAAGTTGGTTGACAGGGTGTGGACTGAAACCTGAAGAGGTGTGGTTCTGAAAAGTGCCGGAAGTGTACCTTAGATTGTCCATCGTTTTGAAAAAACATACTCACCTCGTTTCCTATTGTAGCCATGAGCTCGTCCAGCCTCTTCGGTGGTCCATCAGGCCCATCGTCTGTTGGGAACTTCTGCGGCAACAAATGCTGGCTCTCCTCATTCGGCGGATACCCCCCTTTGTAGCTATTTTGCGTCGTATTCGTGGATTTGTACGAGTAATGGATGTTTATGGGCTCCTTGGGCTTGGGCTTAAACCCATATCCCGATGGAGGATTGTTCGGGTCGAACGTCTCCACCTCGTTGGGAGTTTTGGGCCTGTTGGGACCTCCGGGGCCGTAAGAGTTGTTGGTTGTGTGCGTTTCGTGTTGGTAAATGATTGTTTTCGGGGGTTCGTTCGGGGGGTAACCGTTTTGGTAAGGGGAACCCGTGCGGTTCGTGGTCGTGTTGTGGGTTTCTTTGATGATGTATGTCGTGCTAGGGGGGTTTCCTCTGCTGGAAATAAAAATTGTAAATTTGAGAGAGTTTTCAGCAAAAGGTGTTTTTAACTGCATAGGATAATCACAGGAAAATAATACAACCAGTAGGCTCTCTTACCACGTGATACGCCCGTGTTGCCGGGGACCTTCAACCGCTCTTATCATGAGAATCTCATCCAACGCATTCAGTGCTGTAGTATCAAAGGATTCGACGGTACCACGGGCATCGGATTAGTTATAATAAACGGTCGGAAGTTGATATTGTCTTTAGTTGATTCCCTGTTGTTATTATTGTTTTCAGTTGTAGTTGGTTATAAGTAATTTACCACAAAATATTCTATAATAACCTTAAATTTCGTTTTTATATGAGCGCACGCCCATGGTAAAAGAACGAAATTGGCCCCGCACTCCGTTTCGAGGTCACCGCGAGAACTTTGTGAATTTATGAATGAAAGTAGTGGCAGCGAACTTACTGGTTGATTTTTACTGTGGGATAATAATAAATATGATAAAAAAATTTATTCTCGAAACCCTAACGCATTCAATACATGTTTAAATCGAAGAAAACACAGACAGTGCTGTCGTTCTGTATTGAAAATACTAGCATTGATATAGTTTTGAAATAAAATAATACAAAACATTTAAAAAACTTTAATTGAAGCTGAAGCTATTTCCAAGTGTATTGAAACGAATAAAAAACGATTTACTCATAGAAGAAAATTATTGATAGTAAAAAAATAAAAAATGTTTTTCTACCTAAAGAATATAATGTTTATGTTTATTATCCTCTGAAACATTAAATATATACAGCGAGCGGCTAAATTATGAAACAAATTCGTTATTTCGCAAGCAATATGTTAGGTTGTTTCAAAGTTTTGCCCATCTTTATGAGTCTACATTAAACTGTAATATCTCAGCTAATACTAATTCAATTGAACGGGATTCGATGAAATCGACGAAGGCCGTTTCTGTCGATCGTTCAAATCATGGGGCACCCAGTATCCCAGCTTTTTGACCTTTCCAATACGTTTCAAACGATCAAAAACCTCATGAGAAGACTTTTTTGGCGCTGGTATTCTGACCAAAAAAATGGCCTCATTAGGTAAATTGGGCGCTATATTGAAGGTAAAATGGTGGCATTTAGTTGATGAAGATGATAGTTAGAGGTGATCAAATGAGTTTTTTAAAATCCTACCTCAAAAATCAGTCATAGAGCATGAAATGGCAAAATTAGGTCTGATTTGGTGAAAAATAGAGCAGGGAGTGCCGCAAGGATAAGTTCTAGGCCCTGTGCGTTTAATTATCTATATGAATGATATCTTGTGTAGTGCATCTGATGTTAGTTACTCTGTTCACCTAATTGGTTGCACTGACGACGTATCTATGATACGATGTGACCGGAACAACAAAACATTATGAAAAACAAAAATATTTTCAGACATATATATGTTTATGTTTTATTTTAATTTACTTTAGATTTCAATGTTTCTTTATTTGCAAAAATGTCACACATCTAACTACTAGCGATTATAAGTGATTCAAATACTATAATTGTTACACGAATCCCTATCGCCAATTGATTCAACGTATATATAGTCGAAGTAACCGATATAGTAATTCTTAAAGCTATCGGCGAAGTCAAAGGCCAAAAAAAATACAAAGAAATAATGCCACTACGAATAAGTCCACGTGGACTGAATAATTGGCTGTTCGTATTGGATAATTTTTACTAACCGAGTTTTATGACTGGCTGAAGAGTCATTGAACCACAGAGAGTATGTTTCAATGTATATAAGAATCTACATGTCAAGTTTCGTTTCGAGGGAAACAAACTATTACAAGCAACATCGGATTTGACCGAAATTCCTTTCTCAACTGTACGTAAAATAGTCAAAAATTAACCTTATGAACACAAGACGCGATTTGATGCGGGATTACCAAAACCTTTAGATGTTCATCTAATAAAATTATTTAAAAAACAATAAACGCAATGAGATTCCTACAATTTAAATCATAAGGAAGAAATTGAATACTTCCGGCTATAACGTGAGCTGCTGTGACAAAACTCTTCAGAATTTGATAAAGAAAGTAGGATTTAGATTTAAAATAATAAACAAACGTTAAGCAGTTATGGAAAGCAGAAGAATAGTGGAATTGCGTAACAAATACTTAGAAGAAATAACTAAATATGGACAAGAACAACGGCAAATTTCCTATTTAGACGAAAGTTGGTATGACACTCACGATACAGTTACGAAAGAGTGGACTGATGGTTCGAGAATGTGTACGCCTAACGTGCCTGCAAACAAAGGATCGCGACTAATCATTGTGCATTGCTGAGGAAGTAAAGAATGGGTTCCGAATTCTTTGAAATTATGTGGAGAAAAACTTGAGGACTGCAATGTTCACTATCATAAGGACATGGAAGCTAATATTTTTGAGGAATCTATTATAATATTAGTTGACTCTTATATAATCAGAAATGATTATTGAATAACAAAATTAGTTAGCTCCCTAACTATTTAATCAAAGGGTAACTGCTGGAAGGTAGGAGGCACTGTATCGTTTACTTGAACTATACCAACCTATTATCTGGTGGATTGTAAACGGGATATCCTCTTTCAGAAAATGGCGGTTCGGTCCTATTTACTGTGTTGTGGGTTTCTTTGTATATGTATGTTTTTCTGCCAGGGGGATTATTCTCATCCGGCGATGGATAGCCGTCATTCTTGGGAGGATATCCGTCATGAGGTTGGGAATGTCCACGAGGATGATCGGTCTTGTTGATATTCGTGGTGGTATGCTCTTTCACGATGTAGGTGTCCTTTCTGGAAAGAGGTTGAATCAAAATAATATCAACTTCAATAATAATATCACTAATTATTTCAATTGATTCGTGACTGAAGTCAAGAGACAGCTTGAAGTTGGTATCGACTAGCCCAAAATCAAATGAAAGTAAAATCAAGTTACCTTGGCATTGGAGGCGGCTGAGGATGACCATTGTGGGTAATATTCTTCGTGGTATTCGTTTCGTTGTAGACATAAGTCTGGTTAGTGGGAGGGTTCAGCTCCGGCCTGTAACCCGGTTGGTAGTTCCTCGTGGTCACTGTCTCCTTAACCACAACGCCCCCTGGTGGACTGGGCTTTTGGTACGGCGGGTAATTGTAAGGGTCCTGCTGATAGACAACATTTTCCTTATTCTCCATCTTGTTGTAAACGAAACTCTTGCTGGGTGTGCTGATCGACTGATTTGGGGAGTAGACGTACTTCTCGTCGCTGGCTGCAGGGAAGTCCCCCGAGCCAGGTATCTCGTAGGTGTATGTTTTGATAGTGGTCGTGACTTTGGTGTTGCCCGGGGGACGGAGATTCGGGTCCAAGTGAGCCAGGACTTCGGGGTCGATGTCCGGCACGACCGTTTCGGATACTTCAATCGGGTACTCGTGGACGTTTTTGACTTTCGTTTGCTTGGTCAGCGTGGACGTTTTTGAAGTCGGGGAAGGCGAGAGGGTGCGGAGAGGGCGGGTGTCGGGGTAAGCAGTACCTGAAAAATGATATGGTTCATGATCAATGAGAAATATTGACGGCAAAAATCAAAACGAATAAAATGTAAAACAACAAATTGTAAAGAGGAGTGTCCAAATGGGACTTGCTTCAGAAACACAGAGCGAAATACAATTTTTACCTTCACTGTTGTACTGTAATTCACGTTTGAGTGACGCCTCCCGTTCCGATCTTTCAAAAGTGTGGCTTCTTGAACTAGGCCTAGGGGTATCTCCATAGTGTAATTCCCTGTTTACATTTTTGCTGGAAGTAGTACTGAAAGGGATAAAAAAGTATGTATAGCTTAAAAAATACATATAACCTAGCAAGTTCGTCGGGTTGAAGTTTCAAAATTTTTTTTGACATTATTTCAATTCCTTTTTGAAACATACTTGTTTATTGAAATGTTTTCTACTTTTACTAATGCTATTGAAAATACAACAGAAACTACAGTACGATTTTAATAGGTGCTCGTCAGTGACGGCTCGTGCATTGGAGAACAGGGGAGGCTTAAGTCATATAGACTATATACACACAGAAAAGCCCGCCGGAGGCGCGAAAATTTTTATGTTGTTGCACGCTTTGCCTAATACTAAAGTTAGGGCATGGCCATGACAATGCGTAAAAAGTGAATGAGGAGCTATGGACTTTATTTTAGTTTGTAAATCATTTAAATAGCCGGCCATGACTGCAGCCCCTTCATAGGTTTGCGCAATCAACTTTTGCCTAAAATTATAGGTGTCACACGTACTAATTGAAAAATTAAACAAATCGTCAGCTGTGCGCCCAGATGAAACATCAAGAAAACCCATAAAACATTCTACCACATTACCATTTTTGACATATCTAAAAACGATTGAACGTTGTGATGTACAGGTAATATCGGTAGTTTCATCAATTTCCCATGCAAAAAAAGAAACACTTTCAATCTCCTCGCTTATATTTTCCTTAATAATATATGCCACACTGTCTATAAGCTCATTTTGGATGGTTTTTGAGGTGCCCGAAAAAACGCTACCGTTTAAAAAAGTGCCAAATTATGAATCATATTTGCCCCATAACATTAAAAGTTCCTGGTAATTGCCGCGATTAATCGAATCTTCGGTTCTATCGTGTCTGCGAAAAGCTAATTCTTGGGAACCTAAATAAATCGTAATATCGATGAGTCTTTTTAAATTCGACCGATTTTCCCTAACCTGATTATTAAAAGAAATTATGGCCTCTTTTTGAGTTGTATCTAAAGCTGTTGCTATATTTTGTTTGCTAAACAATTTGAATTTACAAGACGAAAATATATGCTCCTCAGATTCAAAATGTCTTTCTGTAGAACGAGGTAAATTTTTAAAATCGGAGTATCCTATTTTAGACCACGTTTGGTATTCGGTTTGTACGGAAAATAAAACACAGGGCTAACATAAAAGTTTTTCTCGTTTAATGGAACCGGTTAACCAATCGCATTTATCGTACCAACTAATATTAAATCCTCGATTTTGTCGATTATCTGAGGCTTTAATTGAAATCAATTTTGTTTGAGGCCTTCCCAGAGTTTTAATAATGTGAAATTTATTATCATAAGATAAAAACTTGATATTATTTGTCAGCCACCAATCGACTATATCGTCAGATTTTTTAAATTTCGTCCAACTTATCCATAATAAATGAAAAAAAAACTTATCGAAAAGTGAAAACCTGAAAATGCCTTGAAATGGAAAGAGAACAATTTAAAAAAATTACCAAAAAGCACTGCTATAATACTGCCTGTTTTATACACAAATAACAAATATTATCAAGAAACACTAAAACGATTTACCGAAATATTTCTCAGTCCCGGTCCGTCACGGCATCCCGTCCGAATAATTGAAAAAAAAAACAAACGCAGTCGTACGCTAACGGAGACCAACTGGAGGCTAGCCTCCTCTAACGCTATGATTTCTGCAACTAAGTAAAAATCGGACATATGTTGCTGGTTGGATCGGTCTCGTGGAGCCTGTTTTTTAAAGCGGTCGGCGGCTTGGCTCCCTTGCAACGTATGGCATTTATTATTTCGGGTTGATGGTTTATTCGTTATTCATTCATGGGGGATGCGTTTGAGTTTTGTTGAAGCAGGATACAGTGTGGTACGTACTACGTAGTGAGTGATAGTGTTTTTCGGGCATTCTGAGTATTTATATTAAAAAACAATGGTAAAGTAATGATACCCAAGCATTTAAAAAAATAATAATCATAATTATTTGTCAATATCTTTTAATTTATTGCGATGAATAGCCTCAAATTTTATGAGGAGGCTAAGCCTCCCTTGCCTCCTCTGACGAGCCGCCGCTAGTGCTCGTGAAGTCTCTGACGAGCCGCCGCTAGTGCTCGTGAAGTTTTTGCACTCAGATCACGTTAATGGAGATAACAATCTCCTGGATATTTAATTATTCAGATTCAGATTTCGCTGACTCCAATATAAATACAGTTAAGCGTTTGAAAATATCCTTGGGCTCATATTATTTGTGTCTTTAGTTTTTGGCAAGTTATTGACATGAAGTTTCATATACATAATCGTCGTTGGATACTTACTGAAAAGCTGGATCGGCGCCAGGACTATTATAGGATTCTGTAAGACAAATGATATATAAATAGTGAATGATTCAAGCAAGTTGACAAATAAATGCTATTCAACCAGCACGATTTCATTGAAAGCATGGAAGACAACTCGTGAATAGTAGGTAATTCTGGCTATAAAAAAATAGATTACCTTTTTCTGAGAAAGATGATTTTTTGACTTGCTGCAAATCATCCAAGAGAGTATCTAGTTGATTGATGCTGTTCTGCATTCTTGTTTTTTCGGGCAAAATATCACCATTAGTAGTGGTTGAATACATGTATTTCTCTTTTTTGTACCCGCTGATTTGCTGTCTTCCATCAGGACTCTGTAAATTAATCGGATTTAATTAGTTGTGCCCCACGTTGGGCGCCACACATTGTGTATTCATGGGTATTAAAATAATAATTTATCAAATTCCCCAGGAATTTTGTGCTACTTTTTTCAGTTCAACTCACATTCCAGTACGTGTATACAGGGAGTAGTTCAATAGCTCATAGTTTATTTGACGGTATGATTAAAAATGTTTCAACGCCCATTGGAAGAGGTCAGAATTCCTTCCTCTGCACCTACCTTGTAGTTGTAAGCGTCGTCAGAGGAATATTCGGTAACGGGATTGCTGGATTTCGTATTGACCATCCTGCTCAGCGAGTTGCTTCTGTTCGACTCCAAGGCATTGCCTGACCTTGAGGATTCCCTGTATGTATTCGAGCTGTGTTGACCCAGGGAACTACCAGGGCGCGAAACGGAATTTTGCAAGTCTTCCAATAAGTAATCTGAAGAAGAGAACGATTTTAATAATACTCAGGGTGTTAGAAATATGGAGGAGTTGTAAATGGAACAACCAGATCTTGAGTTCAGTACATTTCAATATCCTACTTACCTAGATTGCTATCGAACTGCGACAAATTTTGATTCGAGCTGTAGTTACGGACAGGAGAAACTGTTCTCATTATCTTCGTTTCCTGATACTCCTTTCTCTCTAACGTTGACATATTGATTGAGTCCTACGTGGCGATAATCTGAAATGAAAAAAAATTATAATTAATAACTTGCTCAATCCTGGGTGATATCCAATTGATATATATATATATATATATATATATATACAGGGCTACTCAAATTCGTTTCTGATACAGTACACAGTATACAATGCTCGGACTGCAACAAATTTTATATCGGCCAAACCAGGAAAAAACTGATCCAAAGGTACGATGAGCACAAAAAGGCATACATGAACCCAATAGTATATAAATCAAAGCTCGCAACATACGCCATACAAAACAAACATAATTTCTCCCCACCATAGAACATAAAACTCATAAAACAAGACAATAAGGGAAACCGCATGGACATTTGGGAAAACTTAAACATCTATAAATTTAACAGTCATAAGTCACTTATCGAGGAACAAGTACAAATCAAAACACAACAAGACCTCACATTCAATATATTAATCAAATCAAGACACACTTCTAGAAACAATAAACCTAGAGAAGATCCAACACAAAGAATAGTACCTGATGTAATCCAAATACAGGCAAGTTTACCTAAAGATCGAAACCGCACGGAAAACCACGTAT
>NW_019289920.1:59419-72762 GCF_000500325.1 Leptinotarsa decemlineata
TTACAGCAAATGGAATCACGCCAAGTTAAAAATTAATGTTCAGCAAATCTACTAATACGAACTTTAGTATATTGCAGAGACGTATGTCGCCAGTATTGAATCACCGATGACGTCACAAATTCACAACCTCCTGAAACCGAGAGAAAGTGTCGAAAAACAGAATGATTCACGGCTACGTGCATACTTGCCAAGTAAAACGAACAAAGCGAAGGCATCAAAACATCGCCGAGCGCCAAGTTTACCACGATTCACAGAACGGCAGATGTGACGTCATTTTTATGTTTAAAAACTTTGTAGTTGTAGTTATCGATATTCCCATATTGGAGTTTGTAATTTTTGTCCAAATACCACCGATGAATTTCCAACAATAACTTTGGATAATATGTGTAGTTGGGTGTCTTCCATTCAGGATGAATCCCGCATCTTTTTCCGTGTACCCATTCGCATCGAACTGTTCCAGATATTTTTATTATTAGCCGAGATAATTCGGATGAAAATCTTTTTGGAATGTTGTATCTCAGCATATAAACCCAGCTTGGATTTATCCAATCTCTCCGCACACAGTTCAATAGCGTATTCCGCTTGAAATACAGTCGCATACGTTCCTAAGCAGGTAGATATCTCTGTCCTGGGTCTGCGACTAAAAACACCTGCACCAGAACAAGAAGGTGTTTTTGATTCATCTGTGAACCAACAACTATCTGCTCTTAATATTTCCTTCTCCCGGAGGATCCAGTCCTCTCCACTTGGGAATAATACTTTATAAGGCAGTTCGTAATTGACAGTTGGAGGCATAAAGTCAGATGTCAATTCCAGAATGCTGTGACTTCCAGTGTCAGCCAACAGTCTGTTGCACTCTGCATTTAATTGATTTGTTCAATTGGCAATGTGCACAAGTCTGTATACAGTCCATCTAGCCACTCTCTCTAGAAAAATGTGAAGAGGAGGTAGATCTAGAAGGATTTCCATGTCCGCTGACGGTGTGACCAAGTGAATATGATTTTGAGTTTAAACATTCTATAGTACACTATTTTTGTACAAGTACGTTTTTCTGGTGCAAATTATATGAATTATACTACTAATACTGATAGAATGATTAGTTTTAAGGTCATGATAAAACAGTTGACTATTACATTCAAACTACAAGAAATTACTTTAAATCATTCTAGCTGTCCACAAAATTATACATATAACTTCAAACACGAAATTACCTAAAACATTTGAAGACACAAAACACCAACAGACAGTAACGGACACAACCAATTATTCTTGACAGATATCTCGAATAGTTTATCACCTGGGAAGAATATATTCTACTTCAGCCGGAAATACGATTACATCTTCGTCCGGAGGCAGTCGAGCTTTTTCACGGAACAACGGAAACTGAGTCGCGCACAAAACAAATATCGGAGGTGTTCGGTGGATAGCGCCACCTTTGCGAAAACAGCGTTGATAAACAAGGAGTTATTTTGGGATTGGCACTAACGTCTGAGACTTGAGACAATCGAACGGAAAATAATCGAATAAGAAAATGAAACTATCTACATCGACTAAATAATCTGATTTGAATTAATAAGGAGTGAAATCATAGACGGTATTCTGTCAATAAGGAAGTGTTGATCAAAGTAGATAATATCAAAAGTATTTATTGATGTTGAAGAGTGCTGTAGTTTATGTGAGACAAAATAATAATAATTCGAATACGATATTTTTCCAATTGAAATTCAAATTAACTCCTTCAGAGGAGAATAAAATTGCTTCACAAATGAAGAAATAATGTCAATTTTGATCAACACAATTATGAAAATTTTTATGTGGGGCATATACAATGTTATTATGTTCTGATAAACAGATTCGAAAGAATCATTATCTTTTTTATGTCGACAATTCCCAATGGCATTCTTCTCTGATCAAATCAATCAAATTGAGAGGCTTAACATCATTTTACAAATGGTTGAAATATTCTATGTGGCCAAAAGAATTGAATGCAGTTTTTTGTGTTGGTTTTTCAATTAATCTTAAGTGAATTGTACGAAGACAAATACTTTTGAAAAAACACAAAATTTCGAATTCAAAGTCGGAATTCGAGAAAATTCAGATTTTGAACTCTTGAACTACTGGATAATGGTGACTGTTTTCCATAATTGCATCTATGAAAATCATTTGCAAACGGCTGATTGTTTCGAGTTACTCTGGCTGGAATATGTGGACCAATTATGGACAAGTGCTATGGAACATCAACGTGATAGTTCAAAGTCTAATGTAGAAATCTGATGTCTGTATAAACTCTACACGTACTCAGTTTCACTATTTCTGTTATAGTGCGAACTTCTGTTTTCTGTTAAAGGTATTTTCAATTTATAAGCAAGATATCTTAGAAATTTGTTCTGTGTTGTTTCCAATTTGTTTATATGGATTTCATATGTTGACGACCACACACATAAGCAATACTCCAATATTGATTTAACCAAAGAATAATACAGGGTTCCGATGGAATAAACATTAATGGATTCTCCTGTGGTCCTGCACACAAAGGCCAGCCTTTTCGTCGCCTTATTCACAACCTGATCATAGTGGAGATGGAAATCAACCTTGTTGTCAAAAAAAATAGTGTTTCCCCTAGTGAGAAGTTTGCCATCAATATTATAACCAAATTCACTATTCCACGTTATCGATATAATGACATAGCATTGCATTTATTTACATTCAGCTTCATGTAGTTTTTGGAGCACCATTTGACAATGGGGAATGTTTCTCAATTTGGGTTATTACAGCAAATGCAAGTTTACAAGCCCACATAAACAACAGTTGTTTTGTTATTTATATAGAAGAAGATAGGTTAGGTGCACAAAATGTCATATGTCACAGAATGTCTCGGATCTCGGAACATAAGTAAACAGAACAGCACACCTCTGAAATATGTCATCTTCGTTTGTCTCATACAGGTAACAGATGCATTGTCCTTTATTAGTTATAACCGATGTTGCCAATTGGTGCAATAGAAACGAATCCCTTTAAATGTTGAATGCATTATTTCATTCCTCTTCTTTAAGTATTTAAATGATTTTTTAAAGAAAAAGGTTGAAATGATAAGTTTAAAATGCGTTGTTTAGAGCTCTTTCATGAAAACTACTTGATTTTCGTCAGGAGGAACGTTCCCCATTGAGGTGAGGTACCTTTGAACGTTCTCACATTGTTGCTTGTTCTTGACAGAGCTAAATATTTTAAGATCACCTGCAAACAGCAGAAATTTTGAATGTTTGATTATCCCTTCAGTATCATTGATGAATATATTGAACAAGAAGGGGACTAAGAGGCTTCCTTGTGGCACTCCTGACGTAAATCTCCTCAGATATGAGATTCTTGACTTTAACATATTGATTTCTGGCACCGAAGTGGTGAATGCAATGAGATTAGCGCCATCTATGTGTTAGGCACAGGTATTATGATAGGACGAATTCCCAAGTTTATGTGATGATCTAATTTGATCGTGCTATACGAAGAAAAGTTGCAGACACTTGTAGGCCAAGGTCGTATCGGACGCGGCATTGTCTTCGAAAAAATTGTGAGACATTGGCGCCACCCGTCCAGTTGCGGTCTCGAGAAAAAATCAGCCTTGACCGTCTTTACGTAGAAACTTAATCATCTCCCAGTTGACAGCGGCGTAGAAGAAAATCAAATTACCGAATTGACACGAAAAGTGCCGGTAGCTTTATAGCTTTTCAATGGTCGAAATCACTTCGAATTGTGTCTCGTGAGTATCAATTGTGGTTTCATTTTTTTTATACGAACGTCTTCAGCATCACTAGCGTTTCTGCCATAGATAATTTTCGTAGCAACGTTAGTTTAAAACGCCTTGTCAATTTGATTTATATGTTACAACATTTTAATTTAAGCTTAAAGTTCGTTAACTTCAAGTCTGACAAATGGTTAGATTGAAGGAAACGCATAAAATAACAGTTTTACAAATAATTGGTTACGGAGATAAAACCCGAACACAACAGAAAGTAGCTCGCCTATTTCATGAGAAATTTCCTAATTTACCGCCCATATCACACGTAACAAATTCGTAGCGGCATTAAATCTTTGTATTGGTTTTTTTGGCCTTTGAGTTCGCTGATAGCTTTAAGATTACTATATCGGTTACTTTGACTATACCAACGTAAAAAAATCGCCAATCTAATGTATGTAGCCCGCGAAATTTGAACATTCACCTTATTTTTTGAACAGTTTACTATTACTATTTATATTTTATTGCAGTCAAAACAGAACATGTAATCTCTTTCAAAATAGATATTATATCAGTGATATTTTGTCAAAAAAATTTTCGCGAAATTACAGTTTTCGCTCTGTTTAAAGAGACAGTATATATCATTCTTTCTTCGAAACTTGCATTGTGGTTTGATGCGTTGATGGTTTGATTACTATTTGTATGTCATGTGGTCTCTGCTTCACGGAAACACTCAATCCGAAACCTTCTCTCAGCTCCAAAATATTTGGTTTTTATAAAGAAACGCGGTTGTAACACTCCACTATCAAATATACGTCGCCCTATTTTTTCTTAGCGGAAACTTTCCAACAACCAATTTCTGCATTTCAAACAAAACCTACCGAGCATTTTAGATCTCTTGATTGGGTAATTGTCATGATTTTAAGAATCCCGTGTCCCGCATTTTATAGAGACTCAGACAATAATGCTATTTTAGTTCTGCTGACCCAGTTATACAGTGTGACCCATTTTTAATGGAAACACCCTCCTAAAATTTGAAGTTGTAAACCGATTTTAATAATTTTTTTTTTGAAATGACAAGTACTAAAAGGTCTACCTTGGGACAAAATTTGAAATGTTTGTTAAAGTTTCAGGGCATACTACGATATTTTTTCTTAGTCGAAAATCGGGATTTTTTATTAGCGATTTTTTTATTGAAAAAATCACTACGCCACTGGATTCAGAGTACCTCTAAACAGGTGTGACCGAAATTTAATGAAAAAATATTCATTATTAACAAAGTTATGACAACTCAAAAATTCGAAAACTCACACAGCTAACAGTGACAACAATAAAGTGCCGCCAGATGAAAAAAAAAACAAATAGCGTAAATATTTTTAGTGAAAATAACGGAATTACATTCAAGTTTTCACGTAAATTAACTGAAACTAAGACCTAATATTTCAATTTAAATCTTATTTGCCATGGAAATGATATTACAGTTTGACACTTGTGAGAGATTTAAGTGTACTATTGTCAACAATATTCACCTTACAGTTCTTCGAATTATTTTGTGTCATGGCTGCAAGATTGAGCGTAAGAGAGAAAATTGAAATTGTACGCCTTTCGGGAGATGACGTTAGAAGTGCTAGAGAGGTTTGTAGAGTATTTAATGAGAGACATCCAGATCGTCCTCGTATTAGCTGCGGTACGGTAAATAAAATAAATAAAATATTCAATGGAACTGGTGCAGTATCAAAAATGATGTTAAAAAGTAATCCTGTACAAAGACAAAACAGGAATGACAGGAATGATCAAATCATTTTAGGTTATTTCGGAAATAATCCTAATGCCAGTATAAGGAATGCCACTTTAGATTTGAATATTCCACGAGAAACTATTCGGAGATGTCTCAAGGCGAAGAATATTAAACCTTTCGAGCCAAAATTTTTACACACACTTCAAGAAGGCGACGAAGCAAGACGCCTGGAATATTGTTTATGGGCCCAAGGGGAATATTTAAACAATAGAAATTTCCTAAAAAATATTGCATATACCGACGAAGCCACTTTCACTACAAATGGAGGAGTGTCTTCACAGAATTGTCGCTATTGGGCAGCGGATAATCCTAACTGGGTAATAAACTATAAAAGCCAGTATTCCCAAAAAATCAACGTCTGGTGTGGGATATTGAACGAACGAATTATTGATCCTTTATTTTTTGAGGAAAACAATGCGTAGAGGTTTCTATAATTTTTAAACACAGAGTTTTGGGATGCTATTCACGAGCTGCCAATCAATGAACGATCAAATTTAATTGTCATGTTAGATGGGTGTTCAGTTCATTATGCCAGAGCTGTGAGGCAATGGCTTAACGAACATTTTCTAAACCGATGGATAGGCCGTGGTAGTCCGTTTATAGAGTGGTCACCCAGATCTCCAGACCTCACAGTTTTGGAGTTTTTTCTCTGAGGACTTCTCACGCAAAAGGTTTATAAAAACCGGTCAAGAGATAGAAATGAACTTTGTGCAAGAATTCGACAGGTATGTGCGGATATTAGCTCTCAAGAACAAAGGAACGTAATCAGAAACATTCGTAAGCGCTACGACACATGTATCGAAATACGTGGTGGATTAGAAGAGGCTACTAGAATATGAGTTAGAATTAATGGTCACACCTATTTAGAGGCACTCTGAATCCAGTGGCGTAGTGATTTTTTCAATAAAAAAATCACTAATAAAAAATCCCGATTTTCGACTAATAAAAAATATCGTAGTTTGCCCTGAAACTTTAATAAACATTTCAAATTTTGTCCCAAAGTTGACCTTTTAGTACTTGACATTTAAAAAAAAATTATTAAAATCGATTTACAACTTCAAATTTTAGGGGGGTGTTTCCATTAAAAATGGGCCACACTGTATTTGGACAAAATAAAACTGAATATGATTCGCGTTCAAAAAGGGATAGTCTAATGATTTTGGTAAATAAAAAAGCAACCAGCTCTCTGTTCACACCATATTCATCAAAATACCAGACTAATTAAAAACTGAATGAATTTCATTAGTTAGGATTTCCATTGTCTAATGTTATATATTATATATTTTATATAATATTAGATAATGAAAGTTCGTACTGATGAAATTCATCAAACCGTTATTTCAACACCTCAAACTATGGGCTATGGGTAACCTCTAGTCGCTTTTGATTATTTTAAAACATTTTGAATCGTCGGCAAATAGCAAAGCTTCGCTTTTATGGAAACAGCTGATTAGATGGTTGATAAAAAGGTTAAACAACAGTGGTCCCAAATGTGAACCTTGTGGAACACCCGATGTAACTGCGATGGTATGAGAATAGTAATGATTAACTCACTGCAATATTTGCCCATCAACAACATATAAACAGAGTTCATGGATCAATAGTTCATGATTAACATTGTCGAAAGCTTTGGAGAAATCAGTGTACACAGAGTCAACTTGTAAACCCTTAGACAGAGCATCAGACAAATCACAAAACTATGTGGTAACATAGTTAGCCAGGATTAACACACACCTACATCATTCAATTCTAAAAAGGCTGGTACAATAAAATACGCCTTGTTCTCTCACAACAATGCAACTATCAATTTTTCAGAGGGATTTACTGATTTAGAAGACAATGGTTTTATTATGTCACTTTTTCTCGACTAAGCAGGTGGAGCTGAATAAAATATTTGAATGAATGTTATCTTTTTATTCTCGGGGATTAAAAATGTCGTATTTGCTTGAAAAAATGTTTTTCAATATTGTAGTTCCTGTTTTACACCAACGCTCCATTTTTCGTCATCAAGCTTATAGTTGGAACAATGAAAGATTACACATGCAATTTGTGTATTAGAAAAAACGAACTATGAACCTTGTATGTTAAAAATAACTGAAACAGACATCGTGTCATCTTGAAAGATATCAAATGACCATAAAATGTAATAACTACCAGTAAATCCCCGCGACTCTGTCACTTGCTTCCGACAACTATCAATTATCCTAGTAATTGTCCTGTTTAATAATCTCTTGACGATAAGAACGCAATCGTCTTTGATTTCTAGGCGCCTTGATCGCGACTCAGCCAAGAGACAATTAACAGCGACTATTTTATTACCCAACAACAGTTTCTATGTATGGATTTTTACCGACACGCATTTGTTTATGGTGAGTTTATCCTGATAAAATGATGGAATTTTGTTCTGTTATTGAAATCTTTATCAATATTATTATGGCGTCTCTTTGAGAATATTGTTACGAAAGAACATCTCATTCAGACATGCCAATAATAGTTATTTATGTATCAAGGGAATTAGGAGGGCCTTAATTACCGATGGCAAAGTTTGCGTCCCGAGGGCCTCTGGCCTGAGGGACAGCAATTGCCTGAGGTTATTAAGGCTCATTAATTCCCGTGGTACATAGATAATTTTATTTCTGACCGATTTCAATAAAATTTTGTTCATTTTTGAAACGGAAAAATGTACCAATTCATTACCTTCCCGGTATATTTGAATCAGGTACCGTTGATTATAGTAGAGTTTTCTTGTTGCTAGGTTGTTGCTATGTTACTTGTTTATAAACAAAACTTTGTTATCAAGCTGTGTTTGCGGTGAAAACGTGTTTTCTACCCCAAATATAATGGAGGATATTTTGAAAAAAGCTGAACAAGCAAGAGAATCATTAATTCCATCGAAAAGTGAAGCCGTATACCAAAAAGAATACAAGATATATCTGGACTGGCTGACACGGAAAAATGTTATGCCAAAAGATGTCACTGAAACTGTATTTCTGGCATATTTTCAAGAACTGGTAAGGAATTTTCTATGTTTTTCGGTAGATTTGGTAGTAATTGTGTTTATTCGTTTCAGTCAGAAACGTATAGTATATATAGTATTTATATAGTATAGCCAATGCAGGAGCAACTATGACTAACTTAAAAAAACACGGAGGTTGGAAAAGTTCCACGGTGGCGGAGGGGTATTTGGAGGATAGCATCGAATTGAGAAATAAAACGGCGCGTATGTTGTCTACTTTGTCATCAGAAGAGGCAGGTACCTCGACTGTAGTGAACAGAAGCTCCAGCCATACAAAAGAAGAAATTGTTTCCAATGGCGGAAGTAATTTTCAGGGAACATTTCAAAATTGTACATTTATTATTTGTAATGACGTGAATAAATAAAATATGGTTCTTTTTTCATTTCTATTTATTTTTACTTGTGAAAGGTAGAGGGAATTATAAAATCTATAATGTCCCAAGGGAATTATGACCCTCTTTATTGATAGCGTAACTATGACGATATAAGCTTATAATATCCCGGTCAGAAATAAAAATATTATTGGCTATATAAGCTCTTGTCCCTACTGATGCAGAGTTACTTAGTCCGAAACACTTCTTGATTGGTTCTTCCAGTGGTGGTGGTGACTTAGTACCATTGAATCCAAGTGTAGACAATCTGAGGAGAGAATGTAAAATATCCTGCATGTTTATTTATTTATTTATTTACCAATATAGGGGTTGCAAACAGATTAACAAATCCAATAGAGAACCCACATTATAATTTTAGTTCAAGTGGGCTTTGAGAAAAAAGAATGTAAATTTTATTTTTTTGTAAATTAAATTGAACAATCGAAGAATAACATAATTCTTATAAGAGTGACAGAGACTACAGAAATGATCACCACTTATCAATGAATTTTTTTTTCATCCTGCGTTTGAAACAGTCTAAAGAGATTTCAAAATATTGAATATCATTGCAAATTTCGTTAAAGGTTTTAAGCATTCTATAAAGTGGTGAATTTTGAGCAGCATTTGTCCTTGTGCAAGTCAACTTAAAGAATTCTGTACGCCTCAACATTCTACCCTGATCATTGAACTCAATTTTGGAATAAAGCTCTGGGCTGTGGACTAATCCTTTCATCAACTTGAAAATCATGATGAGATCCGTAACAGTTCTTCTATCCTTCATGAGCATAATATTGTATTGGCGCATAATGGGACTGTAATCGCTATTCGTAATTGGAAAATTTAATTTGTGACTATTGTAGCGAAGAAATTTGTTTTGGACTCTGTCAATACGATCTATGTTTATGTGGTACTGAAGAGTCCAAACAACCGATGCAAAGCAGAGCCTACTATGTACATATGCATAATATAAATTGAGTAGAGGTTTTGCCGTTCTGAAGTTTTGACAGTTTATTTTGAGGAATCCAATGATACTATTACATTTATTGACGGTTTTTTCTATATGTGAATTAAATGACAACTTCGAGTCCATAATTATTCCCAAGTCTTTAACTTCTGAAACTGATTTCAGTTCGTGATTTTCAAAGTAATTAATATTTCTGATTATATTTTTGTTTCTGGAGAATGAGATTGACACGCATTTTTGTGGATTGAGAAACAAATCATTATCATCACAGAATTTTTTGAGCCGCTACAAGTCCTCCTGAATTTCTCCGCTGTCATATGAATCCTTTACTGTGTGATAGATTTTCAAGTCATCGGCATATAGTAAAAATTTACACTTATTAAAGCAACTAGAGATTTCGTTGATGTATATAATGAAGAATAAAGGACCCAAATGGCTGCCTTGAGGAACTCCGGAGGATACCGTGAAGGGGAGTGACGTAAATACATTTATGGCCACCATATGGCCAATAGGACCATATCCATCTCAATAAAAAGTCATTGACACCGACTTCAGCAAGTCTCTTTAATAAAGTTTTGTGACTAATCTTATCAAAGGCCTTACTGAAGTCGGTGTATACAACATCGACCTGAACCTGTTTATCCATCGAGTTTAACAAAAAATCGGCGAATCCTATTAAATTAGTTTCTATCGACTTATGGGGGAAGAATCCATGCTGTTCACTGATTATGATGTCCTTGACCGTATCAAGGATGTTATTATATATTATTTTTTCAAAAAGTTTGCCAAATACACATAATTTACTGATCGGCCTTTACATTGTGTCTGTCGCCGCTCTTGTAGATTGGTGCGGTATGCGAAATTTTCCATTTGGCAGGAAAAATATTATCAGATTCTTTCTGGAATCGCTAGACCAAAGAGTACCTACCTACCTTATCAAGGCGAAGTACATAGAGAAATGATAATAAACCAATAGCATTAAATGACATCGTCATATTGGTTGATGATCAAGCCCCTATAGATATTGTGACATATTAAGGAATTAACTGTCTTAAACAAATTTATTTCTAACGATATTTCACTACCACAAACTAATTTATATTCAAAACTTAGCAACTAACGCTTAATTTATTTCCACTATTTGAATTCCTTGTTTAACCGCTCGATTCACTTTCTGAATTCAGCTGCCCTCTCTGGACGAGAGCCGGCCTTATATATCGGTAGAGGTCCATCCGTAGAATTCTGTAGTCTGTTTGGTACTCGCCTAGAATTTTCCCGGCGGTTTCAGACTGCATTCTTTCGCGGTGAGTCATGTATTTATTCGATGAATCGGCTGGCGTACGGGTCAGGGCCGGCTTCAGATTCGTTACAATATCTTTGGAAGTTGTGCAGACTAACCGGCATATATCCTGGACCTGACGAGAGAATCCGGGTAATTGATGTTAAAACGTCCACCTCGGAATTCAAGCGACCAGTAACGAAGATATGTAAATTGGAGCTAGAGAACAACTGAATACTCTAACAGGAGGGAGGATGTGAATATTTACTCATTATTTATCATGCTGTATGTTTCTTTTGTGTTCATTTCTTTTGTAAACAAGATTTGTCAGTTAAAGACTGGAAAATAGTAGAAAACGTCAATAAAGTTCCTTCTTGACTAAAATTGGATTTATTGGCTTGAGTTGATCAATTCTTCTGAATAATTTGGTTTATCAAGTTGTTTTTTTTATTGGTCTAGAGTTCTCTATTTAATGAAGCTCGGTACTTCCATTAGTATTCATTTGTATTTCAAAAATGGAGTTCATTGAAGAAGTGACGCAAAAGGGGGCAAAAAGTAACTTTCCATAAAGAGTTTACTTCAAACTTATTCTGTTTAGGAAACATCACTTTGTTTGTCAACTCTTGCAACATGATGCAGAGCTGACACATACTAGATAAATATTTCTTTAAATTTGTTGTATAACTCTCGAAAATATAGTCATAATATATATCCACAACATCACAATTGTTTTGAAACCATATTCTTTGGTTAAACGTCCAAATGATATTGATATAAATAACATTGACATACATTTTTGTGAAACTTGTTTACATTGCCATTTGGGAAGAGAATTGGAACTCACATTGGGCGTATGAATGAATTAGTTTCATGACGATACTTTAAAATGATGTTATTGAGTTTATGAATCTACCCACGGCAATATTTTTGTGACGTTGTTTACCAGCCACGATGTCATCAATTATATTCATGATTCGATCGTGTTTTACTTTTTGGACAAATTATTTCGTCTTTTTCATACAATTATAAGGTACATTGCATATTCAAGTGAAGTTATTAATAGTAATGATAAAAATAAGTATACAGGGCGTTCCAACAGAAATTTGTAAGTCACGAACGGCCATGTAATCGAAAATTTCAAAGAACACGTTAATTTTTATTTCTAGGGGGACTATTTCTGATATGAAAATCATACCCAAAACTTCACCCGCTGCGGTCAGCAACTACCCACCCTATTCATTTCCCATTTCAGGTGTTTATCGCTTAAATTACAATAATAATAATAATCGCTCTCGCTCCTGGCGAGACGAATATCGCCAGACAAGAGGAGGAAAAACGGATAAAATATCGAGATTTTCTCTTCGAACTCCGCAGATTCTATCCAGATCACTCTGTCAAGATGGTTGTTCTGATTATTGGAGTCCTTGGTGGAACGATGTCCTCTCTACTCTCGAATCTTAAAATTATACCGGCTTGCCGCACTCAGACAGAAATCTTAGCCGCACAGATGCAGAAGGCTGTTATTCTTGGCTCACTGCGCTTGCTCAGGGCACATGATTCCGGACCCAATGATCACTTACCCCACGATGTGGGGAGTGGTCATTGGTTGATAATGCTGGAGCGCCTCCCGAATGAATCGGGGCTTCGGGGGATAGGGCCTGACCAGTGCACACTACGGTGAAAAAAAAAATAATAATATTCCCAGAATGATACAATAAATAAATGTGAACATTTACTGAAACGGGAAAGGCTGAAGATCAGTTGGTTGCATCAAAAGATGCAACCTCTGTTTTTCATCTTAGGCAAAAAAAACTATATATACATATATACACATGTATACACAATACGTATACACATATATGTATACATATACACACATACACATATATAATGCACGGGAAAAATCGAAGGAAAAAATAACAGAGAAATATATTAAAAACTAATTACAGATTGTAATTATATATATACCGGGTGTCCCACATTTTATGTGACAGGCAATATCTGGTTTGTTGAAGGAGATACACAAAAATGTTTCATACAAAAGTTTTAGGAGTTCATGAGAGCTATATTTTGATATAATTTTTAAATATACAGGGTGTTTGGTGTAGGTGCTACAGACCAAAATTCCATTTTTTAAAATAGAACGCCCTGTATATCATTACATATTCAGATGCTACGTTAAATT
>NW_019289920.1:73003-130143 GCF_000500325.1 Leptinotarsa decemlineata
TTAACGTAGCATCTGAATATGTAATGATATACAGGGCGTTCTATTTTAAAAAATGGAATTTTGGTCTGTAGCACCTACACCAAACACCCTGTATATTTAAAAATTATATCAAAATATAGCTCTCATGAACTCCTAAAACTTTTGTATGAAACATTTTTGTGTATCTCCTTCAACAAACCAGATATTGCCTGTCACATAAAATGTGGGACACCCGATATAATAATATATAATTGATATAATAGTATTTTAGACATAATTATAAACGGTTAGAAAAAAAGAAGGTAGTGATGTTACGAACTACCATTCTTGTTGACAATGGGTGTACATTAGATTTCGATCAAATATTTCCGTTTCAATGCTCATTTGAATTTTTTCAAAGACATCAGTTTAAATTCATCAGAGATTGAGTTGTACACTCGTGCGATCTGGTATGAAAAAGATATTTTAAATAATTCTGTACGGTGTATAGGGGGCGTTAGTCGTCCCCTGTAACGAATGTTGACATTGTGAACATCTGAACGGTATGACAATTTCTTGTATAAATATTTGGAAGCTTTTTCAGTGATAATTTTATGATATAGACGAGCAGCATGTAATGATTGCCTTTTTGCCATATTGAGCCAGTTGGTATCTTTGAGTTTATGTGATATATGTTGGCCACGTTTGATTCTATGAATTAGGTCTTTTAGGTAATGGGAACTGTTTCTCGTCTGAATTTTTCTTTTTTTCTAAAAAAACTGGGTTAGCGTAAGGTGACCGATTTTCTTGAATAATATTTGCCTTTATCAACTTACTTAACAAAACATATGGAATTGAATGACGTATTCATATACTGGGATAGTTAATGGATGCCGTTACTACATGGTAGGAAATCATGATGAATAAAAGAGAAATGAAACTTTATATGTTTTTATCACTTTTATTTGTAACTACGGTTACTGCAGTTTCGTTCTATACGGACATTTTCAAACTTATACATTAAACTTCACATTAAAGTTCATGGCTCTGCTGAAACTGAACTTTTTATCTTCTTGTTTGTTCTTTTATACGGTTAGAACGCCTTAGTGCAGGTATTTGTCATCTCCTTTCATCCGGATGTATCTTTAAATTTGCCATACTTGGGCATATATATAACCGATATAGTTCATAAATAAATGTCAGATGAAATCAAATTGATATCTGTGATGAAAAATTGAAAAGGGCATAATAAACTAATTGTTATCATTTAGTAATGATGAAAAATTCAAAAATTATTGTTGTAAACCATTTCTTTAGATACGGATATCAAGTGATGCTTTTGAAAAATATTTATATTTAGACACAAGTGAGGTTAATTATTTTTGTACAAAATTGTTAAATGAAAATGTATCTAAATTTAAGAACCAATGTGAAAATCGTAGAATAGATATTTTTTCTGATATTGAAGTTGAAAATTTGTAGATATGAAAATTGAGAGGTGGTAACTAGGGGAAGTAAGAGATTTTCAATTGTTTTGTCAACAACCAGATTCTATTGAAGGCGACGAAGGTGAGCGCAACGCGAAATTTTTCTCTCCAGAAATTTGTAAAATATTGTACAAAAACTTAAGAATTCAACATAATTTTATTGTATACTGTTAATTAAAAGTAAATTCAGTGTTTACCTGCCTGTCAAGCCCCGTTCCAGTAAAATATTCACAAGTTCCAGCTCCGAAGTGTAGAAAAATAACACCACACACCAACATTGGAGGAAAACAAGGTATTTACCGATTTCATTTCACATCAAAATATATGCATATATTAATGAAATTGTCCAAGAATATAATAGGACAATAAAAATTAAGTTTGCAAACGAATTACAGTGACCTTGAATAATAAACTGACATTTTACAAAGAGTGCGTTCGGATATTCACACTTAAACCGTTCGGTGTAGGTTTAGGACATTTTTAGAATTAAGTAATTTTCTCTTTTGCTAATTTACATATATTTTTGACTTCAACATTTTACATTCATCATTAAAATCGTTCTACATTTTCTGAAATCAGTTGGGTCTTTTTCCAATTTCTTCACAGGAACATCTGCAAGTGAGATTAAATTTTGGGTAAGTAATTGTTGTGTTTGTGCCTGAATCCACCTGAGGTGTTAAGAAAAATCTCTATATACTAAAGTATAGGTATAGGAACTCAAATAAGAGTCTAGCCGAATAAAATTTTCATTTCAAGAAATAATAATAATAATAACTAGAAAGCACCAAAAGCACCAAGTTTTTTGGTGCTTTTAAAGTTGATCCAAATGCATTGAAATTGTTCTGAATTGGTATAAATTTCTTGAGGTTCATTGGCGGTAGATTCGGATACATTTCATTGAACTTTCTACATGTTCTGCTGATAATTTTGTCACACTGTCCAAAAATAATAAACAAATTCATAAGAACTTCGTTTGAATGGTTTTGTTCCATCGTTTTGAAGGTATTTGCAACTTCTGAAGTGACGAAAATGTCGATATTATTAGGAGAATGTCACAACGCTACTGTCAAATAGTAATCATGGCCTGCTTACCAAATACCGAATGGAAATACCATTCTGAAGGGACATTTTCACAAATAAATGTTCATAAGTCCGAAACTTGACTTGTTAGGTATAGGTATGATAAACATAGAAAGAAAGCAAATTTCAGCAGCTTTCCGAATTTTCAATAATATACAGGGTGTTCCATTTAAAATAATCAAATTTCAGCAACTTTTTCAAGCAAACGAAAAAACTGTATTTTTTTACCGCCCTGTATTGAAGTAACGGAGATTAGGCTGACGTGTGGGAAGTGTCCAAGTATCACCTAACTCCAAACCAAATTTCGATATCATAGTACTTCTTAACTAAAAGATATCGGCATTTTTAGAAGTCATGATTTTCGAAGAAAAAAATTGAAATTAATTTTTATTTCGAAAACGGTAACAGATAGGTATAGGGAAATATCAAGAAAAGTTGTCGGGCAATTGTTGGAGATTCCAAAAATAATATTATATACAGAGTGTTCCATTTGAAAAATCAAAGTTGCTACTGCTTTCTAATAGAAGCGGCAACACCGCATTGTCGAAAATATTTTAGTTGGCTAGAGAATGTCCGAATATGCCCTCCATTAAATTTTCAAAGTGATCCGTTGTCTGGTTCACCAGAAACGTCTAATGTGTAATTACCCGAAATAAGCCTTACATCAGCGCCTTCCCTATTTCTTCGGCGAAACGCTGAATCTGTCCAAACGACAGAGCGTGCAAAACGTCTGTTAATTAAAAACAATAGGCGAGAGCGGGATATGAACTTCGACACCTCTAGATCGGAGAATGAATTCAAAATTAGTCACAACGACATGACGACGAGCTGGTTCGAACCACGACATGTGGCTAACAAATTTCATTTCATGAACGGTACATAGGCACGTGCCCCGTGAACAGAATAAAGACGCAATTCGATATACAGGAAGTATCTTTCGACGAACAGAAACGGCGGATAGTTCACGGATGATCGTAACGAGATGGAATAGATATAATTACGATGCGAGATACGAGATATGCCTTACTGAAAACTTGACATTATACGGGGCCGATAAAAAGTCGGTATGCTCGAGTATATTATAATGAGTAATTTTTTTCCTGGTATCTTTTTGGCAACACTGTTTTTGACAGATCACGAGTGAATCGTTTCTTGTGTCATTGTCAAACTTGTTCAGTTTGGTCTATAATTCAACCATGAATCGACTTACGAATGAACAACGCTTGCAAATTATTGAATTTTATTATCAAAATTCATGCTCGGTGAAGAAAGTGCATCGTGCACTTCTTCCAATTTATGGGCAGTTTCGTCGGCCTACTGAGGGAGCTATTCGGAAGCTTGTGACTAAATTTCGAACCCAGTTTACATTATTGGACATTAAACCACCAACACGCATACGTAGAGTGATGACCGAAGAAATTATTGCGGCTGTATCCGCCAGTGTTCGTGATGACCGTGAAATGTCGATTCGCCGCCGTTCTCAGCAATTGGGCCTCTGTTACTCCACTACGTGGAAAATTTTGCGAAAGGATTTGGGTGTGAAACCTTATAAGATACAGCTGGTACAAGAATTGAAGCCACACGACCTCCCACAACGTCTAACATTTGATGAACGGACGCTGGCAAAGTTGGAGGAAGATCCACATTTTTATCGAAAAATTGTGTTCAGCGACGAGGCTCATTTCTAGTTGAATGAATATGTTGACAAGCAAAATTGCCGCATTTGGAGTGAAAGCCAGTAACAAGCATTGCAAGAGCTACCGATGCATCCCGAAAAAGTCACTGTTTGGTATGGATTATAGGTCGGTGGCCGTACTTCTTCAAAGACGACAATGGCCGGAACGTTATTATTGTGAATGGCGAGCGCTACCGTGTGACGATTGACGACTTTTTGTTGCCCAAAATGGAAGAATCGGACATGCAACAAGACGGTGCCACATGCCACATGGCACGCGAAACAATGGCCCAATTAAGAGCCGCTTTCGGTGAACAATTTATCTCACGTTTGGTGACCGTTAATTGGCCGCCTAGATCGTGTGATTTAATGCCTTTGGATTATTTCTTGTGGGGTCCACTCACCATCAGTTATGACCCGTTTGTCCTTCTGACAAGCATCAGTCCAAAGGGTAAGGGAGCTCCAACCTGTTTGAAATCAAGACGACGTGCAGGTCTTGTGGGGTCATGTTAAGGCTCATGACTACAGGGATAAACCAGCAACGACTGACGCTCTGGAAGCCAATATTGAAGCATTTATACGTGAAATACTGGTCCATATGTCAGAGAGAGTGTGCCAAAATTGGACCTTGCGCATGGGCCATCTAAAGCGGAGCCGCTGGCAACATTTGCATGAAATCATCTTCATACATTAAATTATATTGATGGTTCTATCAATTCCAATAAAGATTTTATCAATTTTTTTTTCTTTTTTGTGTTGTTTTGAAAATCAAATCCTATACCTTCTAAAAAATCACTCTACTAGCGAGCCGCCCCGGCTCCACACGTGTGCAATACTGATACTAAAGATACTACAGAATGTGTTCTCTTTTGTGGATGTAATCTAGCAGCTTCAGGGTATGCTTAGGGGCGGAGCTCCATACATGATAACAATACTCCAAAGATGGTCTGATCTAGGCTTCATAAGGCATCAAAAGTTTCTCTGAGGTTTTCTGGTTCAGAAGAAGCGGCTTTTGCAATTCCAGCGACATGATTGTGCCAAGACATATTGATGTCCATTTAAACCCCCAACAAACTTATCGAAACAGAAAGTAGAATTGTCTGTCATATTATATCCGGTTCGGAGACATTTATCTTTTTGGAGAAAACCGATGTCTGAATTTATGTGTTCAAGATGTTAAAGCTTTCCAAATATTAAAGGATATGGTGGTTTAAAGCTTTCTTTCTCCATGATTTTTAATATCACTGATAACAAAGAGACTGGTCTATAGTAATATTCTTGCCCTTTTTGGGAATAAACTGAACAGGAGCAATCTTCTTTGTTAGATAGGTTATTTTTTTGTTTTCTTCTATTTTCACAAATCTAGTTTTTTCTGAGCAGTCTACTGCAGTAGTCCTACAAATAAATCGTCAAAATCACCATAGAAACGTATAATATGCATAAAAACATACGAGCACAAAAATATAATATCATTAAAACAAGTGAATGTATAAACCAGGAATGAACTGAATCAATTGGACACAATGTGGGGATCGTCTTAGACGGGTCTAGCTGCACTGCACTTTAAAACATGGGTCTGAGGTGGCTACTGCTAGATACTGCCGAAATCCCGGATCTCAAGAATCAGAAGAGTCTGTGTAAAACAACAGCCTTACATTTCCTTGATGGTTTTTCGAAAGAGGATTTCGAAAAGAAATTATAAGGTTTAGTACACTAGACATCATTGGAAATAGTAGGCACAGAACCTTAACACTCTGATTTCTGTTGTTGGAAAGGAATTCTTCTTCTTCTTCTTCTTTTAATTTTGGTCTCAGCTTCCAGGTTTGGCGCTATTATGACCAGTACTCTTTTTATTACAGTGTTGACTGTAACAAAAACTTTGTCCAGGGAGTACAAAAGTCTTGTATTACACAATATTGTACTCCATGTTTTTTCCTTGTATATGTATTGTCTCTATTTTTCCATCTCCTTTTCTTTGTTTTCTTCTGTGTGCTGGACCGTGCTTAATTTTCATTATTCTTGTATACTGTTTTTTTTCAACCTATTTTCTTTTCTTTTTGTATCTATATTTATTTTCTTTTCTTTTTTTTTCCTCTTCAGTTCTATTTTATTATATGCTAAAAAATTATTAATTAATTCAACTATTTTTGGTGTTATATTTCTTAAAATTGTAGGGAAATTGATTATACCATATTGTTTCCGGGTATTCTGTATGAATTTTGCCATATGTAATATCTTTTCTTTTTATATCTGTTTTCCACTGGTTACTAAATTCCGTAAATATTTTTTGTTTAAGAATAGGCAAAATTGTCTCTTTATCTATTTTTGTTTCCAAAGGTATATTTAATGTATTTCCAAATTTAGCTAATATATCTACTTTTTCATTCCCTGTTATATTTAAGCATGCAGGTGTGACGAGCTTCTTAAAATGGCCACTACAGATATTGAAGATAAAGGGTCAATTAATAGTAAATATACCAAATTCTAAAACAAATATTCAGAGAACGTTTGTAATCAATGCTTCACTGGGGAATGGCCCTAATTATATCGATATTTATAGAAAATATATATCGTTACGCCCTAAAATAGATCAGACACGTTTATTTGTCTGTTATAGAGCAGGAAAATGTATCAACCAAATGGTTGGGAAAACACTATATTGCAGAATTTTTAAAACTGCCTAATGCCATAAATTATACCGGGCATAGTTCCAGAAGAACCTCGGCAAGTTTACTTGCAAATTCTGGAGGAGACATTCTTACTTTAAAGCAACACGGAGGTTGGAAGTCTACAAATATCGTTGAAGGATATGTGCAGCAATCTCTTGCAAAAAAGTAAAAAATTTCGAACCTAATTATGGGAGTCACTAAAGTTAATGAAACTGATTGTAATCAGCCAAGTACGAGTATTTCCGAGGGATACCAGCTGTATAATAATATAGTTAGTGAAAATATCACGAAAACTGCGTTGGATCCAGCTCTCAGTTCTAGTGGTATTCAAATAACCACTGCTCAAAACTGCACGTTTAACATCACTATAAATAATTACTCTAGCAGAAATTAAAAATATGTAGGATGCAGGTATGAAAATACCGTCCCTATGAGTTATACTGTACCTACTTCTCAGTGTTAGTTCTTTAATAAATTTTGTTTGTAAGTTTCATAAATAAATTATTTTTTGGTAGTTTCATAAATAAATTATTTAAAAATTTGAGGGAGGCGGAAAAATCATATGTATAACATGGGGGTAAAGTGAATTTTCCTCCCTTGAATGATTACTTCATTCTCGGGAGGAAAAGTAACACTTTCCTCCATTGTTATACAAATAGCTATTTATTAGCTGGATCATGCTTTTTAATCTTGAATTCCAATATTTTTGGTTCACTTAGATATACTTCAAAATCGTCAAAATCGAAACATGGAATTATTTGGTTTTGTGAATATACTTTTCAAAATTTTTAACTTCACTATATGCGTCAATCAGATATGGTGTCTTTTTATTTTTTCAATAATTTAATTTTTTTTCTATCATATGTGTTGAGGTACTAATCAAGTACATTAAATGGGAATCCTGATCTATTTTATTAGTTATAAACTTACATGCTAACCATTTTCTTCCATAATCTAAATTCATCTCCCCAGTTTCAGCCATTAAGGCATTAATTGGAGTTGACTTCATGCATCCCGTTATAATCCTCATACCTTGATTTTGAATATTATTAAATTTGTTAAAGTTTTTTTGTGAGTTACGTATAAGAAATATAGACCCATAATCTAAATGAGATTTAACAAGTCCATTAAATGCCATTTTTAATATTTTAGGATTTGCCCCCCACCAAGTTTTACAGAAACATTTCAAAACATTTAACCCCTTGCTAGCTTTGCTTACTATCTCATTGGTATGTTTATTGAATTGATTGGTTTCTGTGACGAATGAACTGGTGTTGAATGGTTTGAAAACGGTTTCTCTTTCTGTTCAAGTAAGTTTTTAAGTTCAATCTCTGATAATATATTCAAAAAAAGGTTTGTTGTGTTGCATAACTGTAGTTTACTTGAAGAGTGATGCTCGTATATAAAAATGTTCAGTTGTCTCTCTCTAGCAGTTTAGTTTTCATTCAGGCACATGATGCCGACCACTTGAAACATTTAGAGGACCACCCAAAGAAACTTCCCAAAATATATTTCAATCAGCGTTGTCCTGGTCAGCTTTTAGATGTTCACTAGTACTGCTTTTTCATAACGCACTTCGCAATGAATCTGGGACAAACGCTAATAAAAAGGAATTTTTGCGAGAAATACCACTGCTCGACTGTCACAGTCTATTTTAGGAATGTCACGAAACAATTGCGTAAACACCATAATGAATATGAGGGGCATTTAAACGAATTGACGACTGTTTCGTGGTCAGTGCAAGCATATCTTCGAATCGCCGGCGGTACCGCTTCTACGGGGTCTTGGGGGGAGTACCGGACGACCTTGGTAGCGTCTTCAGAGGATTATGTTACAGCGGCGTGGGCATTTGTTTTTTAGCGACCCAAACAAAAATTATATCAAGGTAGTTTGTTCACGCTAGTTTTGAGTATTCGCTGAATTAAACAGCTTACAATCCCTCTCTAAAATGGACACTTAATCCTTAGGCTTAGTGATCTGGGTACGCTCCATATCCTGAACTTTCTTTGGTTTTTGAGCCCTCTGTATATATGCGTATTGATTGTTTTATGATAACATGACTTTAGATATTTTTGTAAAACAAAAATCTGTTTTTCCTTCTATCAGCTGTCGCCCCCATGTGAACGACAACTCTCAGAAGTTGAGAAACTTGTGCGAGCTACGGACTAACGAGATCTTACCTTTTAACGTGTGATTCCTAACACGAAGGCATTATTTCGCTTCAAAAGTGACTTTATATTGGAAAAATGTTTTCACTCACTAGATGAGTATTTTGAAGGAAAATTTTGAACTTAATTTGTTCTTGTTGAATGTATTTTCATATACTTTTATAGTGACATCTTGTTTTTGTGGCATTTTTGTTTTGTATGTCCTTTATTTCATTTCTGATTGACTATTTCCATACATTTTATGTCAAAAGAAAAATAGATATTATTATATTATAATTATTATTGAAAGGTATTTTCTGTTGTACAACATACTTTTTTATTCTTGCCAGTGGCGTTCGTGCGACATTTCATTGTTGAAATTGGAAAATTTCTTAGAGTGAGTGGAAATTTATTGTATATGTTTATAACGCTATATTTGACATGTCTCTGTATGTATGTATAGTTGCATTTCTCATTTCTAAGATCATTAATTGTTCTTTTTTTTTTTTTGTTGTGGCATTTTTGTTTTGTATGCCTTTTATTTCATTTCTGATTGACTATTTCCATACTTTCATCGAGAAACATGAAGAGTTAAGAGCTGTTTCGCTTGATATTTCTGAGGCGTTTGACCGTATGTGGCATAAGGGTTTGCTGGCCAAATTTTGATGCTATGGCTTGTCGGATCATTTTTGTGTATGGCTCTTTAGCTTCCTGAAAGAACGTTTCCTGCAAGTGACCGTCGATGGATATCTCTCGAATAATTTTACCATGAACGCTGGTGTTCCCCAGGAATCCATATTGTCTCCAACCCTCTTTTTATTGTATAGATAGATAGATAGATTTTTATTTGCTCCAGTAGTAGATGAACAACATCGGTTCTGTGACACCGGAAATTCAACTAACAGAAGCAATGGTCGACCGTTTGGCGTGCGGTTTCGAACGTTTTGCGTGCGTTTTCGACCGTTTTCCGTGCGTTTTCGATCGTTTGCGTGCATTTTCGACTGTTTTGTGTGCGTTTTCAACCGTTTTACGTGCGTTTTCGAACGTTTTGCGTGCGTTTTCAACTGTTTTGCGTGCGTTTTCGAACGTTTTGCGTGCGTGTTGTTCACCTACTTCCAGTTACATATAATGTACACATATAAACTCCGAGGAGTGTGGAACATGTCAGTAATAAATAACATATGAAAGTTTTATATATATAATCAACATTATCACACACGTATTTTAAAGACAAAAAATATATATAAAATCAGGCATATATAAATAACAGTCATATAGTTAGCATACTATCTATCTATCTATCATTTCTTATTTCTAAGATCATTCTTTGTTCTTGTGTTGTATATGTGATCTTTTTTACAGTTAATGAAAAGTTCTGATTTATTTTTTGTTAGAAATACTACTGCTTCATATATGTAGAGATTTATCAAAGACAAAATTTTGCTCCTAATAAAAGCTGCAGACTGCACCTATTGTTTTTTCATTTTATAGATATACTTGATACATTTTTTGTAGTATGAGTATCCTAGAGATATCAACAAAGTTTTCCCAGAATGTTAGTCCATATTTTATCCTAGATTGAATATAACCATGGTATGCAAAGAGGGCAGCTTCGGTTGACATGTTCCGACAGTATTCTCAATGCATAGCAATATTTTGCAATATTTTTCAGTCTCCTATCTATCAACAATCCCAAAAATTTTACCTAATTGCTTATGTTTATATTTTGATTATTATATTCAAAGGTATTCAATTGTGGCAAGGAACTATTTGCGAAATTAATTATTTGAGTTTTGTCAATATTAAGGATATTGTTTAATACATCTAGCACATTTGTTGTTATCATTTTTTGTCAAAATTAAGTGTTTTAAGTTGAATCTCCAGAAAATCAATGAGTTTGTTACGAAATACCTACTTCATTTTGATGTTTTGTGATTTGATATTGTTGAATATTAAGTTCTTATTAAAATACTGTATAATTTTGAGTATTTTCGGTGTTAACAAAAAATAAAAACTTTGCACCAAAAACTTCGAAAATTAATTTACTTTTCAAAACAATTGACCGTGGTTAACACCATAGTTGTATAATATATAATATTACAGGCTTTTAAAATGAACAGTCGTATACAGGACGATGTCTATTTATCGTTTTAGCATTTTTTTTCGTAGTCCCCATTTCAAAAAAAATTGTAAAAAATAAAACTACACTTAGATGGCCATGATTTCATATCTAGATATATTTTTCAATGCAAAACAACTTTTCCAAATAACATTTCTCGAGATTTTTCGAAATGAGTGTACTTTACTCTTGTCACAAAATCAAATATTTGAAGGTTCCTCGTATATTACGTGTGCTGTACTGTATTTTGTTGGTGCATGTTTAGTTTTAGGGGATGCACAAAGTTTCATCAAGAATAACTTTTTGTCGAAAAACCCTTAATAAATAAGTTTCCCATATGGTGCATACTTTGGGGATGACGACACTGTATTATTGAAGCACTAATTAGGGCATACAATAAATATGGACTAACCCTCGTATCATCGTTGCCGGTGAAGCCAGCAATAATGGCCATTCTCGAAGTGGATCGTAAATCTCTTTTCAATGTGATTTAGCCGTGTATTAATCTAACGAGGTATAAAAATAGCCAGTCGCCGTACTTGATTGGCTAGCTTCTACGTTTTTAAGCAATATCGATTCGATCTTGATCTAATAAACTAATTGGATGAGATTAAGATTGATTGCGTTGCCCCTCGCGTGTTTTTATCGAATCCAGTGACACGGCCAAAATTAAAAGTTGGGATAAGAGTGGTTCCTATAAATTACGCTTCAAAAGTCATTCTGATGTTTGTAAAGAGAAAAGAGACATGTTTAGAATTTCGATCGGGACAACCAGTTGATTTCAAATAATATTTAATCTGCGCTCGCGCTGCCCTCTATCTCAAAAACGATTCAACGTATGAAAAAATGTTTGAAACAGAAGTTGTAGAGAATTCAATTCTCTACAATATTGATGATGAACACAATTAGCATAAAACCCATTGGAAACGAGATATTGGTATAAAAAGTGCAAAAAGTCGTTTTTTTGGCTTTTGGCCCCCAATTTTTGAAGTTGCAGCCGTCGAATCATAACTATGTGGATTTTGATAATACTTTTATGATGCCAAAATACAAAGTTTATACAAATTTACAGCTGGGTATGTCAACTTTCCGAAATACAGGCCTAAATCGACCTAAAATGACTGGACAATCCGTATTTGTTATTGCTAATTATATTGCATTTATACAGCTGAAATGTAAAGACAAAAGTAAATCACAGCAAATGCTCAAAATGCTGGCCTTGTTCATGATAACATAACTGTGCCCTTCGTCGAATATTATTCACTGCACGATTAATTTCCCTCCTCCTCAATCTTACGAACTCTCTTGCAATGCTGCGTTGAAGGTCCTCAACATTTTGATATTCCCTCTGACCATATACTCTATTTTTTAGTGTACCCCATAAGAATGTATCCATAACACTGAAGTCTGGAGACCTTGCTGGCCACCTCACCGACTCATTATTCCCTATCCATTTATCACCAAACCTTTCAGTCATATAATTAGATACTCGTCTGGTAGTTTGCGGTGGAACACCATCTTTTTGAAACCAGATGTTGTTATAGTTAGCCAAAGGTAGATCATCCAAATAGTCTTTGAAAATCGACATTGAAAACTGGTGATAGGTTTCTCCATTCAGAACTCCGTCAAATGAATAGGAACCCAAAATTCTATCTTTGTAAATTCCTGCCCACACGTTAATACTAAATTGCACTATTATACTAAGAATTAATTTTTTTCGATATCTGCAATTTTTCGAAAAAGAATGATAACTTACGATACATCATTGAAAAGGTAAAATCTGGTTCTATTCAAAACAGAAAGAATCCAATGTTGATGATGGTGGCCGGAAGACGAAACGTCGGATAGTAAATCTGAAAACACCATTATGTAGCAGGGAAAAAGTGGCAATGTGGAAGTGCAATTCATTTTCGAAGCCTTCGAAAAATAAAGCCAGAAAGAAATGAAAACCATTTTTCGAAATTTCCGTTTTTTCCGGATATCTCCAGATATACTGTGAATGTCAGAAGTTTCTCAACGGCATATTGTTACTTATGATGTACTGTTTGGAACCTTTGGTGTAGTAATGAATATTACTGGAGTTTTTTCCCAACACCAAATCGTTATTTTAACACCTCGACACGTATTTCGATCACCAAGTGATCATCTTCAAGAGGAAGATAAAACTAGAAACTTCTCAAAACTAAAGCTATTTATGCTATTCAGGTACATCATACAGGAAGGTAATCAGTAATACCACCCATACAAGTGTACCACCCCAAATTAATTTTACAATTGGCCTTTCTATTATTTTACAATATGTCCTTATGTATGTTTAAAGGTTACAGCTATATATAGAACAATTTTCAGCTATATAAAGTTAGTTTCACAATATTGCCTATCTAAATATATTTACAATGTGTCTTTTTGTAGTAATCAGTAAACCCAACAATATTATTTCAACAAGCTATATAGTATGCTATTTGGTATTGGTCCGTTATCGTTATTCATAATATTATTATGTTTACTTATTTCTACACTCTCATAGGCATCTAGTTGCCTGTTGTTGTTAACTTGTCTAACTAATCTTAAAGAACTGAAGCCTATGGAATGGTGTTGCTGCAAAATATGCTGAGCGACTGCTGATTTTTCAGGTCTTCCATATTTTAAGTGTGCTATGTGTTCCTTATATCTCACTTTAATAGATCTTTTTGTCTGTCCATGATATTTTGCATGGCAGTCCTTACATTCAATTTCGTAAATTCCAGACTTTTCCGAATTCTTGACTTTGTCTTTTGAACAACGGTTTGAAATTTGGCATCCCGCCTTCCGAGAAAGTTCTTGAGGATATCGTTGCTAGTGTTGAAAGTTCGATTCAATATATGCCCGATTCCTCGAAGGGACTAGTTCGAGAAACGGTCAGGAATCAAATCTCCAAGAATATGATAACAGAAAAACGGAAGCATTCAATAAACAACGAGAAAAACCAGAAGAAACTTATCAAACGATTGAAAGACAAGAACGTTTTTTTCTTGAAAGCCGACAAAGGTAACAAAGTAGTAATTCTGGATAAATCGGACTACTACGAAAGGGTCAATACTCTCATTACTAACAGACCGTATGCGAAATTGTCCAGGAACCCGTTACCAAAGATGATTGCAGAAGTAAAAGACGTCCAAAAGAAATGCGACAACATACTTACCCCTCAACTGAAACGGAAGTTACAAGTTTCCAACCCAACGGTGTCGAAACTATATTGCCTCCCAAAAATCCATAAACCGGGAAAATCAATGCGCCCCATCGTGTCAGCTATTGGAGTTCCTACCTACCAAATAGCGAAGTGGCTCACTGAGGAATTTGAAACCTTGTCTATTGCGGAACCAGGTTTTAGTATAAAAAACTCTTTAGAGTTCATACAACATACAGAAACATGGTTCTGCAAGAAGGTGAGATTTTGGTTTCTTTTGATTGTTAGTTCCTTATTTCCTAGTGTCCCAATTCCACAGACCTTGCAATACCTCAGGGAATTACTAGAGAAAAATAATGTCAATAACAACGAAATCGATGAATTCGTTTCTCTTACCAATTTGTGTATGAAATAAAATCGTTTCCAGGTAGAAGGTTGCTGTTATGAACAACAGGAAGGAACGGCCATGACAAATTCCTTGTCCCCCTACCTGGCAGACCTGTTCATGAGCAGATTCGAAATGGAAACTAAAGAAAAGTCAAAGTACTTTCCTAGGATTTGGCTAAGGTATGTGGATGATATTTTCGCGGTATTCGATACCAAAAAATCGAATATCGAGGACTTTGTTTCACGTATGAATTAGAAAATAAGGGACAACTACCATTTCTTGACGTTTTGGTAATGAGGAACAAAGATGGAGGGTTAGACTACGATATATTTAGAAAAGAAACAAGCACGTACAGGTATATTCCTGACAGTCCACATCACTGTGGACAGCACAAACGTGCTGGGTTGAAATAATATTGTTGGGTTTACTGATTACTACAAAAAGACACATTGTAAATATATTTAGATAGGCAATATTGTGAAACTAACTTTATATACCTGAAAACTGTTCTATATATAGTTGTATGGGTGGTATTACTGATTACCTACCTGAATGATGTACCTGAATAGCATAAATAGCTTTAGTTTTGAGAAGTTTCTAGTTTAATCTTCCTCTTGAAGATGATCACTTGGTGATCGAAACACGTGTCGAGGTGTTAATAACGATTTGGTGTTGGGAAAAAACTCCAGTAATAGGCATATTGTTAGTCGGGTAAATGCGCAACTTTGCCTCAATGTAACCATCTCCGTATCTCTCATAGTTTCCGAGATCCCAATGGTGAGGATTCAATTTGAAACACCCTGTATAAAAACTAAATCGCTGAGATATACCAAAAAGTAAATATCGGCTGGTACAAGTGTATTCAATTTGAGGGGGACCACTCTGAAGGGGACAAAATATGTTTCGAGAAAAATGAAAATTCGCCTTTTTTGAAGAGGCAGCGTATATACTGATCTATTATTAATAAGAATAAACTTTGAATTATAATTTTTTTAAACATAACCCACGATGAAAACTAACTTTGGAAAAGTGAACAAGTGAAACAAAAAATTGCCTGGACAACCACAAGGTCCAAACAAAGGTCATCTGCTCAATTTCAACTTCCATAGTGTACATAACTCCGAGCAACCCATTAATCATCAAGTCCCTTATCAAATTTATCAAAATATTTGATGAAGCTTGTATTATAAAAAAATATGAGATCAGTGTTGGTCGATTGTAATCTATTTCGTGCCATAAATCGAGGTTCACAGAATCCAACAGATAAACACGTAGAAGTTGTTTACTCTACGAAGTAAAAATAACGATGCAAATTTCGATAACCTTGATTCTCACTCAAGCTATTTAAATCAATGAACAAATCGCTTTTAAAGAACGAGATTTTCAATGGAACGAGGCCGCTGGATTTTTATGGCGTTTTATCGGAATAAACAGAGAGGCAAGGAGACAAGATAGCCTCTTACCTTGTTTGAGAAAGCTGCCGTGGAATTCGAGAATATATATATGAATCACCAACAAGAATGTTGAAACACTTTAACACAATCAAAACAATAATTTTATCTTTTTTTGTGGTACAGGGTGTTCTGGAATTGATAGGATAAAGAAAATACTTCTGTCTAATTTCTATTATTTGTTACGACCGAAATCGGTCGTAACAAATGAAAAACAGAACACACTACGCCTATGCAGATAAGGACGCTTGATAATGAAGAAACCGAATGACTAGCTATGGCATTTTAAGGACGCAAATATAATAGACCTGCGAAGTGTTGATCAGTTTACCGATGTTTCAAAGTATTCAACGAACTGGTTCACCTATTCGCTCGTACATCCTATCGATATGCAGAAGCTATCTTGTTACGGGGAGCAAATTTTATGGATTCATCTTACTTTTCAATTATTTACAATGGCGATGTGTAGACAATAAAAATGACCCCAGTAAGAATTCAGTTCTAACATTTAACATCGCTGCCGTTAGCTCTCAGTTCAATTTTTATATGAATTACCTTCAATTGAAAATTGTTATACTTTTTTTTTGTAGTAGTTGCGGTGGAGGTTGGAATAGACTCACTCATTCTAACCTAACCTAACCTAACCAATCCTAGTAGAAATTAGACAAAATTATTTTCTTAATTCTATATCCAATAGAATGTTAGGAATCACACATTAAAAGGTAAGACCTCGTTAATCCTTAGCTCGTACAAGTTTCCGCTTCTGAGGGTTATTGTTCGTAGGAGTGCGACAGCTGGTTAACGGAAAAACATATTTTAAACAGAACAGAAACAGAATTTGAAAATCAGATTTAAATTATTGAGGTTATTTTTGACTAAATTAATGAAAGTACATAATTTGAATTGATAAAAGGAGGAGACAAATCCAATAATTTTGTACACTTCATGGTTTTATTTTGAAGTTTTTTAATTGGTTTCGATAAGGAATTCGGTGCTATTCCTCATCCTGGAATATATATTGAATTTTTAAATGAGATGTAGATTCTTATATGCGTTGAAACATACTCTGCGTGTTTCAATATCACACTCTTTATTACAATTAGTACTCGTCCAAGGACGCCACATTTTGAACAGATAACACAAATTGTAAATAATTATAACTGCACCAATATCGAATTTCAACACTCTGAACATTGATGACACGACGGCGATAACCATCCCCGCATTCCTAGAATTCTTTTCGTCACCGTAACATGACTCAAAATTTAATTTTATGACTCTTTAGCCAATCATTAAACTCGTTTAATAAAAATTATCCTATACGAACCGCTAATTTTACAGTCCACGTGGACTTCTATGTGTTGGTTTTTTTGGCCTTTGAAGGTGCTGCCAACTTTAGGAATGCACAACATCGTTTACTTCGACTATACCTACAAATAAACAAAGTCATCTTTGTTGGGGTCTAATTTCTTCGATAGATGACTCATTCATTTTGTAGAAACTCATTTTGAATATCGAATAAAGAAAATAACTTTTCATTTGAGGTTTTCTGAGGTTTTCATTTGTTACGACTTCGGTTTCGGTTTGTTATACCATTATCAGGTTTACTTGAAAAGTATGCGCTGGACTCCTAAAAATGTCACTTTGAGATTTGTTTCAAGGTTGTTTGGGCTTATCTCCAACAATTCTACAATCAGTTGAATTTCATCTTGGTTTGTTATTCTGTCATATCACTCTTGTAGCTATTACTATTATTAAACATTCGTGGATAAATGTGCTCCTTCTCACAGACTATATTTTGTCTACTCCACTCATGCTCATGTCCATGGCTTTCCATATTTGGCAAGAACATTTTGCAACAACTCAGACTCTGACCATATGCTGCACATTTCATGCGCCTTTCTTAATTAATTAAGGAGTTTTCGCTGGAAACATCGCGATAGCATACATAAGTAATTCGAGCAAGAATCTATCATCATCATCTCGATAAAAGTCAAACTAGATTTCGGTACCCCACCGGAGAATCTAGTAGGCTATGATGGCAGTTGTCACGGAGGAATGTCACACATTGCATGCACGGCTGATGTGATAATGAGAGTGGGTTGACTTGGTTGTCGAGTGTTTCTTATTTCGAAATTTTAATGGACTAGGCCAAGCGTAGTAGTAGGTAATTGATTTCGTCTTTTCAGATAAGTAATTTTAGATGTTTCCACGCTTCATGGTTGGTCATGCCGGGTTGAGAAAGAATTTATTACTCGCTCACATCTATAGAAAGATCTGCATATGAAAAAGGAGGAAGTTGTTCACCAGGGTCCATGCTGAGACCGCTGGTTTTCAGTAGTCTTTGTTGCAACACTCACATGTGTATTAGCCTTTATTGGTGATGAAAATTATCAACAACAGTATGAAACGAGAAGACAAAGGATTTCGCTTAGGGAAGTCAACTAAAATCGATCTGCTTGTCTATGTAGCTTATCTCTGGAACATCTTAGACGTAGGCGGTGAAGTACATTCCATTTACACAGATTTTTCCAAGGTTTGATAAAGTCAACCATACTCGTTTATTATAGAAAACTTGAACACATGGGAATTTGCGGCAACCTCTTATCTTGAATACAAAGTTATCTCACTAATCGGATACAGATAACTCGGGTTAACGGATTTGAATCTTCTGAAAGTTTAGTATCATCCAGAGTTCCCCAAGGATCCCATTTGGGACCATTGCTGTTTAATGTTTTCATGGGCGATATTCAGTACTGCTTTTCTAATGCAGAATTTCTAAGTTTCGCAGATTATTTGGAAGTTCACAAGAAAATCGATTCACCCGACGACTGTGTAGAACTCCGGAGCAATCTGAACCAACTATTCAGTTGGTGTTTTGACAACATTATGGAACTTAATGCACGTGAATGTGATTCCATAATGTTTAGCCGTAAACGTATCCCTTTAACGTTCTCTTACACTATAAATCAAGTTCCACTTGGTAATGTTACAGAAATAAAAGACAGGTTTACTTCTGAACAGCTCACTTAATCCAGTCATTTAAGCTTAAATTAGGTATGAATCTCGGAATTCGAGAAACCCAGCTGTAAGTCTGTAAATACTTGTATATTGACACCCCAAAAGTTGTCTCAAAACCTACATATGGTAGGATGTAAGCAACTATTAAATTTCAAGGTCAAAGGTCACAAAAATCGGTTTTTTGCGCTTTTTTTGGAAATATCTTATTTCCTATGGGTTTTTTGCTATTTGTATTTATTATCAATATTGTAGAATACAAAATTCTCTACAAATTTTGTTTAAAAAAATTTTTTATACGGTGAACCGTTTTCGAGATAGAGGGCGGAGAGCGCGTGGTCACAGCATCACTTCAGGTCAACCGGTGCCTCCGGTCGAAAACGCGCCATATATAGTTGATGAACTATCGATAAATCAATGATTATAAATATTTGTCAATTTTTATTAACTATTATGTTAGAGAGGTTCTTGAATTATTGGTCATACCATAAGCAGTCAACGAAAATCAATTTGGTCAAACAAATGAAGAACCGCATTTTGCAGATTTCCGATCCTTCTTTTCATATTAAAAATTTGAATATACTCTTCCAATTATTCATTAACAACTCCTACCCAGATCCTCTACTTAAGAAGATCTTATTTAGTACGTTAACCGTTGACGTTCAAATTAATAATAACAACCAGTTGGATATAAATCCTTTAGAGTCTAACAATGTCATAAATGAGACTGATCCACCTCCAGTTCCTATACTTTTCTCTTCTTTACCATGACACCCAAGTTATACAGAATTTTCAAAGATTTAAATGTAAAAATAGCATTTAGAACCATATATTATTAGAGAGTGGAACTCAAACCTTATTGGCAGTCTATAATGCTCCGAAATCTGTGAAAAGTCTCGATCATTTTCGTTATATGCATTACGTCAAGTCTACAAAACTTGATAAACCTGTGCAGCTTTCAAATATTCCACCAACAAGTGCAGCTGCCCATCAACATTTTACACTTCATGGTTTTATTTTGAAGTTTTTTAATTGAAAATGATAAAATATAATATAATAGTTAATAAAAATTGACAAATATTTATAATCATTGATTTATCGATAGTTCATCAACTATATCTGGCGCGTTTTCGACCGGAGGCACCGGTTGACCTGAAGTGATGCTGTGACCGCGTGCTCTCCGCCCTCTATCTCGAAAACGGTTCACCGTATAAAAAATTGTTTTTTAACAAAACTTGTAGAGAATTTTGTATTCTACAATATTGATAATAAATACAAATAGCAAAAAACCCATAGGAAATGAGATATTTCCAAAAAAAAGCGCAAAAAACCGATTGTTGTCTCAAAACCTACCATATGTAGGTTTTGAGACAGCTTTCAGGGTGTCAATATACAAGTATTCACAGACTTACAGCTGGGTATCTCGAATTCCGAGGTGAACTTACTATAATGACTGGACTAACTTTCACGAATAGTACTTCAGTCAACAGTAAATTCCCATTTCATGATATATTTTCTGAGATATATTGCATTGTCCATGCATATGTTAATATGCGATATTAATTCTCTAAAATATTAGTTATATTTTTAAATTTTATCTCAAGTGCTTGTTTCTCTTGTATTTTCTAAGTAGGTTTCGTACAGCGCATTCTTCCCGAGAATAGATAAAGCAATAATGCCGATAATTCTGTCAATACAGATCTCGAGCTTGAGAGTTACAAACAAACATACATAAAAACAAGCATACATTTTGGGTGTCACACCAATAGGTGGCTCCACTTATGTCTCGCTTGCGTTTACGCAGTTATTTCTATTGAGTACTTTTCTTGGTTTTTCACATTTTGTCTTCAATCGAGGATCGCCTGCCCGGTACTGACGATGGCCAATAGGCTGAAACAGCTGTCTACCGGTGGCTCCTAAATTGAAATCAATATGGGAATGATCAGAATTGTGCTTATTTATTTATCTTTTGATTTTCATATATTGTTATAAACAGACTCGAATACAACAGTGTATGGGGATTTTCAAGACATCACGGAGGATTTCGGATACAGCAATACAGCGAGGACACCCTGTACATGTATTGAAACCCACAGTCTGGACAGGAAACAAGTACAAAAGAGTGGGAAATTCAAATATCAACATTTGTACATCAAAATTGATTGAAATTCGAAAAACAGATAACCGATATAGGCCAGAAAGAAATGTCAGATGAAATTTAATTAATATCTGTGATGAAAAATCGAAAAAGGCATAATAAAGTAATTGTTATTATTTATGAATGATAAAAAATTCAAAAATTATTGTTGTGAACCATTTCCTTAGAAACGGACATCAAGTGATGCTTTTGGAAAATATTTATATTTACATATAAAGCTTTAATAACTTCAAATTATTATATGCGAGCGCTTGCGATAACAGGCTGTGCTGTCATCTTCATAGCTCTACTCAAACTGAACGTTTTATCTTCTTGTTTGTTCTTTTATACGGTTAGAACGCCTTAGTGCAGGTAGAAAGGAGAGGACTGGTTCTATAATAGTTCATAAAGTACAGTATTTAATTTGATATTTGTATGGAAACTCTAAGAGAGCAAGGAATACCACTGGATATCAAGCGAAATCACTGCCTCGGATTCTCCTGCACACTCTCACAGACAGCGGCAATGTTTTCGGTAGATCTTGCGTTTCGACGACGTACGGGTGATGAAGAGTGATTTCAATCAAATTTGAGTACGATATTGCTTATAAATCTTTTTCAGACGAAAAAAATATGTTTCACTTTGCTTTATCGTGCTTTTTTGCTGAATCACCTTGATACCCCTGTTTCCAAATCAAAACACATCTCTCTCGTGAAATCAGTTTATCATCGTTGATAACTTCTGATCCTTTTGTATTTATAAATGATTTGCGAGAACAAATTGGTGTCAGGATCATCTCGTGTGGTAAACTGAATGATGAAATTCTAATTTTAGTCTTTTTCAAATAAATATGCGCCATATTTTTATGGAAAATAGGCAGACTGCCAGATCCAAAATTAACGTTGATGGAGTAATTAAGTTTTCAAATTTTCAAGTGTTTTCGGTTGGTCAGCAAACATTTTAAAAGGAATTGCGAATTATTTTATAAGTGGTCTTGGAGAAATATTAGCGTTTGTTAGTCGAGTTGATGTTTATGACGGCAAACAATTAAAAATATCAGTGAATAGTCGACATGAAAATCATACTGGGTGAGTGATTGAGACAAGCTCTTTTCACGTCTTTCGGTTTATTGTGAAAGATATCCTAGAAAGAATAGTGAAGGATTGTTGAAAGCATCATAAGATATTATACAAGTATTAAGTCTCATCTACAAGATTCATCTTCAACAAGAACTGGAGGAACACAGCGTGTCTTTACTGAGGACACGCCTGAAGAAGCCATTGTATAGCGAAACATGTGTCGCGTTTTTGTGAAACTGTTTAGTGAAAATCTCATAATGAAGTGTTTCTTGAATATTCGTTTCATTTGCAGAAAATTAAATGCCTACTACTCTGTAGGTAGAACATCGTTGCCAAACGATGCCAAAATTTCCTAAAAAATTGCATGGTATGAGCCAATCGATATGCCAACCATCCTCAGCAACTTCTCTAACAGTGAATCGACAATTCTTCATAACTATTTTCTTCACTTCCTCAAGATTTTCATCAGATGTTGATGTGCTGGGGCGTTCAGGGCAAGCATCATTCACATCTTCACGATCTTCTGTGTAAAGCTTGTATTAGTCGAAGTAAACGACATTGTGCACACTTGAAGTTAGCGGCACTCTCAAAGGTCAAAAAAACCAATACTTGGAATATGGAAATGAACCGAGTTTCATGATTGGCTGAAGAGTCATAAAATAAAATTTGAAGTCATGTTACGGTGACGAATAGAAATCGGGGAATGTGGGGATGATTATCGTCGTCGTGTCATCAATGTTTAGTTCAGGAACTGATCGCACTTGGAGTGTTGAAATTCGATATTGCTATTGGCGTTCTTGGACAAGGTGCTTTTAGTAATAAAGCACCTTGTATATAACAATGTGTATAACAATGCGAAAAAGAGATACCAGTGAATAAAATTCGGGTACATTTGAATATTAAAACACAGAAAGTATGTTTCAATGTATGTAAGAATCTCAAGTTTGGTTCCGAGGGAAACAAACTATGACAAGCAACATCAGATTTGACCGAAATTCCTTTCTCAACTGTACGTAAAATAATCAAAAACAAACCTTATCAACGCAAGACGCGATGTGATAGGGGATTACCAAAATCTTTAGATGTTCATCTGATAAAATCATTCAAAAAACAATGTACGACTGTTACAAAAGCAATGAGATTCCTACAACTGAAATCATAAGGAAGAAATTGAATACTTCAGGCCATAACGTGAGCTGCTGTGACAAAACTCTTCAGAATTAGATAAAGAAACTAGGGTTTATATTAAAAGTAATGAACAAACGTCAAGCAGTTATAGAAAGCAGAAGAATAGTGGAATTGCGTAACAAATAATTAGAACAAATAACTAAATATAGACAATAACAACGACAAATTTTCTATTTGGACGAATCTTGGTATGACACTCACAACACAGTTACGAAAGGGTGGACTGAGGGTTCGAGAATATGTACGCCTAACCTGCCTGCAAACAAAGGATCGCGACTAATAATTGTGCATTGCGGAGGAAATAAAGAATGGGTTCCGAATTCTTTAAACTTATGTGGAAAAAAAAACTTAAGGACTGCAATCTTGACTATCATAAGAACATGGAAGCTAATATTTTCTAGAAATGGTTTGAAAACACATCGATCCCAAATTTGGAAGCGAATAGTGTAATAGTTCTTGACAACGCTTCCTATCATTCGCGTCAGCTTATCAAAGTACCGAATAAATATTCGAGGAAAGATTGAATACAAAGTTTTTTAATGGATAACAATTTGTATTTTGAAAATTACTATACCAAAAACCAACTGCTTGAAGTTTTACAGACAAAAACATTTGAAAAAGTGTATGCCCTTGAGAGTATTGCTGAAAACTATGGACACACCACACTGAGACTTCCCCCCTATTTTTGTGTTTTCAATCCTATCGAGTTGGTTTGGGGAAAATTGAAACAAAGCATCAGGCGTAAAACTAATTTTCCAAAATTCGATAAGAAGGTAGGTAATAGAGCTAATTAAAGAAGAACTCTAATATTATCGAAGAAGACTGACAGAAAAGGATTGAAAAAGTAATTTTAGTTGAAAAAGACTATATGGGGATTGGACCCTTCCATATTAATGATGATACTATATTATTATAGGGGAGCTCTTGGAAGGTAGGTTGCACTATATCGTTTACTTGAACTATACCACTTGTAACATTTCTCTGACTTAGAGTACAATCACCGTATGCCACTGTCAACATTTCAAGTGTTTCTGAGCACTCTCCATTTTTCACACAAAATTTTATGGAAATTCTTTGTGATCAATTTTTTTGATAGCAGAAAATCGGTGAACACGAAAAACACTTTCAACTTGTAATTCCTTTCACCAACAAACTTGATTAACAACTGGAAATGTGAACATATGTTCGAGACGAGTGTACCAACAAAAAGAATCGTTAATCGAATGTCCGTAGCCCGCGAAATTTAAACAGCCACGTATTATTCACCTGTCACCTGTTTTAATATTTTTTTTTTGGAGAAACCTGACTGACTTCTTATTTTTAATGATGATGTCAACCTATTTCATTATGCTAATGAAATGATGTCTTCAATAGGTAGGTACGCAAGGTACTATTAACTTTTATCTTCCAATATTTGTTTATTTTTTGTTTATCATTATACGGAAATTAAAGATTCTGTCTCTAACGTTTTGAATACATCAGTAGAAATAGGTACAGACTTTTCATTGATTGAAAAGATACGCATTTTCATCAGCTCGAAGAAAGTCATGGTGTAGAAATATATTCATGATGTTTTAAGTTTTTCCAAATATTTCAAGCATGAAATAATCTAAATATAACCTCCCGGAACAAACGTCTGTCAGATGACGGTCATGAATACATAATTTAAATGTTGTTTCATGAAGAATCAAAATAGTAGGTCTTTTTGCATTCTTGAAATGCTGTCTTCATCAATGTAACTACCGTAAAATGGGGTGAATAGAAACAATGGGGTGAATAGTTTTATGTCACATTTCAGTGGTAAAGGGGTAAATTTCTTGTTGCAAGTCGATAACACTAAATTTGAAGGGAAAAAAACGTTTTATGTGGTTGGCAGCATTGAGAGTCAGATTCATTGCAAGAATAACCCGTTTTGTTTTAAGCAGATATTTCGTCATCTTCTAAACTTTACATGTAAGTATTATATCCTATCATGTTATGTTCTTGATTTGTACTATTTCTTTAGCGTTATATACCTATAAAAAGGATAACATACTTTAAGAATGTATAAATAACACACTTTTCAATTTTCAGAATGTTATTTGAGGTTATGTCACATATTTTAAGATGTGTGGAGTGACTAGAAACACAGTAGACAGCTGTTTCTAATCACATCAGAGAACATAATTGTTAGTTTTAGAATAGGTGGTATTGTGCCTCTTTGTCGCAATCAAGCACTAAAGATGTTACCATCTTTAGATGACTCAGGAGCCACAACTCCTGTCGCTGCTATTGACGACACTTAACATGTGAAAGTTTCCATTGAGCCTGGAAAAAGTGTTTCTGTGGCAGATTTTCCAGCATTGACAATGGGAGTTCTAGTACGTCTAAAAATAAAATAACAAGCTGGTCAAAAAACAAATATGGAAAAGTAAGAAAACATAAAAATGTTAATTCCCCAGCTGAAGAAGAGTCAGAGTACTCTGCAAGATAGTGATGCAAAACTTATTCTATCTGACTCTATCTAGCAAAATCTCTCGCCTTGAAGACAATGATTATGTTGGTATTTTTTACAAGAAATTAATTTCTAACAACACAATTTTACCAACTGATAAAGAGTTCTTTTTCCTGAAGGACAATGTAATAAAGAAACTCATGCCGCCAATGAAGCATCTAAGTCTTCCTCTCGTATGAAAACAAGCATTAGTTTCCTTGATGATCTCAGTAACTTTACCATCTATTAATTATATTAACTTGACTAGCAATCATTCATTTTGTCATTTGTAATTTGATATTTGGTCATTTATAATTTGATATTTACATAACATAATTTTTTTATCAAAAACAAGTGTTTCTTTTCACCCCATGACAGTGCTGACTGTTTCTATGAGCCCCACAGGTTCTGCAGTTGAAATATACGACTTGGAAAACAGTGTAAGCATGGGCGGAACAGAAACAGCATGTTTTAATTTTTTTAATGTTTTTCCTTGTAGGTACTTGAAAGAAAAAACAATGGTGTAGGTTTGTAGATGACTGCAAGGCCTATAAACAAAGGTAAGTTTCAATTCCTTACATCTCATAATAACTCTAACGATATTTATGTACAAAGTTGAAAACTGTTTCTATTCATCCCATTTTACGGTACTCTTTTCGGGGTAGTTTCAACTTTCCTCATTGGTGGAAATAATAACATATCAAGAGAGATAATATTATGAAGTTTGATCAAAACACTCTGTTAGTCAGCAAAATATTATGAAAAAACACAAGAGAAATCTACTCTTCGAAAGGGGTACACACGTTTTGTGGCATCAGCATACAGTGAAAAATAAACATGTTCGGATTGTATGTCCTCGGTAAGGTCATATTTGGGCGATCCTTTTTTAGTCGCCAAATTATCCACACACACATACTTTAAAATAAAATCGTTATGAGTCTTTCTTTTCCTGCTATTACAATTGAAAAAACTCAATAACTTTAATATTCGGCTCGTGCAATCAAGGACACCCACAAATGCCGAGTTATTGACAGCAAACCAACACAGTACAAAGCCAAAAATAGACGGGTTCAACGCGGGTCGCCCGCAAATCCACAAACAATTCACAGATGCTCGAACATAAAAACTCCTTACCGGGCGAAAATCCGCCTAGACCTAGACTTACCCGATTCCGCAAAGTCAGCCAAACCGGCTTGCTATTCCTGTACCACACAAAACAGTAGAAACTCGCGTCGCGGCACACTACAATTCGCTCGGACGGCGACCAGCTCTTCTGTTACGAGAGCAACTTGGCTGTGGATCGGCCGCTGTTCAAATGTCGGCGCGTAGGCTACTCAGCGCGTTGCGCGTGCGCACGCCTCCGTTGCGTGGGCGTTTTTAACACAACAATTAGATATGCGAACCGCCGAAACAGGTATTAATCTGTGCAGGTGAGACGGGTTCTTTTGAAAGCCGTTCTCGGAATACGCCGGTGGGCGGCCGCAGGAATTTGTAGGTAGCAGGAATATTGTTATTGCGGGAATCGGACGCGGAGGTGGATCAGGTCGATTTTCTTCGGTCGAATTCGCTCGGAACAGCAAGTTTTTGCGATTTGAAGTTTGTTCTAAGCTACAGTACATGCAATGGCGAGCGATCGCGCAGGTATAGAGTCTCCCAAGTAAATTACTATTGGCTTACGATAAGCCCCTTGCCGGCCAGTGTCGTACCTATAATTAGTTGTGATTTAGTTTCATATTTTATTTAGTATTCTAGGTAGTAGTACAGTTCATTGAAATGTTATATAATGATACACTTATTCATAAATAAACTCCAATCAGTCACTATCTGAATACAAATGGTATTCATCTTCACTGCTGCTTGTGCTGCTATCTTCATTTAAATTTATAATCACTGCATTTACTAGTCCGGTCCGGTCCCGGTATCTACAAAAAATGTATCAGTACTTTTTTTTCCTGCGAGCCACCGTTTTTGAGATAAAACGATTCAAAAAGTTGTAAAAGTTGTAATCGTCATAATATGCACACGTTTCCACGCCACCTATGAGGTAGTTTAGCGCGTTTTTTTAATGTGGTTTCCCCAGTAGGCCTATTCCACGGGTCAGTTGTGATCATGTTTAATTTGAAACTATTGCAAAATAATGGATATTAGCAGAGATTGAAAAAAAAATAGCAATTTAAGTTAAAAAAGTAGTGAAATTTAATCGTCCGGGTCGTAACTTTCAAATTCTTCTTCTTCTTGTTCTTCTTCTTCTTCTTTTTCTTGTTCTTCTTCTTCTTGTTCTTCTTCTTCTTCTTGTTCTTGTTCTTCTTCATCTTCATCTTGAGTACATGTAAATTGCATGTCGCCTCGTTGGAATCAAACGGATCCTGCACTGTTGGTGATTCACTATTATTAGAGCACGACCGACCTTGACAATGTGTACATGCGAGAGAACAAAACAGTCAGGCTTTTTTGAGATCACATTTAGGACTGCACCCCTTTTTGCACTTGCGAAATATGGTGTTCAGCAGTTTTTCCGGCGCAGGTGGAAGTAAAGTTTAGACTGGTTCTAATGAATTGTTGACCAACTTCCAACCCTAGTCTGTAGGGTCTAGCTGATAACCAAGCCACACTTAAACTTGGTAATATACCCGAAAAAGACATTGATGAACAGCAACTGAGGTTGGAGGAAGACAATGTAATTGTACTTGTTTTTTACTTTTGGTATTTTTAACGAAATCTATACTTATCTAAGCAGGTAGTTTGCTTGTCGAGTTGAATTACTATTTTTTAAAACTTCAGCACATTGAACTAAATTTTATTTTTCAACCATTTTGAAAACTGTTATTTTACCCCTCCTGTAAAATGTAGATGTCGTATCACAGCCAGTTATTGCGTATGAAAATGGTACATGATTTTGACAGTTTGCAGAAGTAGATAACTTTTTGATGAATATATTTCCGATTGATGTTGAGGTTTTCCTGGTTTTGAGAAGAAAACAATTTTTTCAGTTGGAGTTCGAGCAGTGAGTAATACTATTAAGTCTACATCTTCATCAACAACAACAGTTGTAGTTGTCAAATTGAATTGCTCTATTGATGTTTCAATTATCAATACATCAGCATCATTATTAGCTTGTTTTACCAATATATTTTCAGCAGTAAATTTTTCTTTCAACATTGCAATGAATCAAGACTTGTTGTGAGTATTTGTGAGAAATTTTTGTTGACTGGTTGGAAATGTCATATTTTCATCAAACAAAATATCAATTGATATAGATCAGTGGTCGCCAACCTCTTCAATGTGTTGAGCTACTTTGTTAATTTTGGAATAAACAGCGAACTACCCACACGGAAGCCACGTAACGCAACGTAAATGAAATAATCCACAGTTAATTTATCATTATATGTATTTATTTTACTATTTAACTGGTAATACATAATACATAGGTACTAATAATAAACTAATAACAAAATAACTAATATTACTAGTACGTACTTGTTCATAGCTACATTCCTACCTATCAAACGAAGGTGTTCGAAAAATAAACACAAACTTTTATCCAGCCACAACGGCATGTCACGTATGATTTAAAAATAGTTACCTAATAATAACAACAAAAAAGTAACGCATTATCATGAACATAAACATTGAAAAATAAAAAAGCACGTTCAATGAGAAGGCTGACACTCAGACTCATCGATAATTTTTTTAATGTTTGCAGTATAATTTGATGCAGCCATTCGAATACAATTATCCAAATGTTCATTAAATGGGAAAACCAGTCATGTCCAGTAGTGTGTCCTTTCAGTGGAATGAACTTCAAAAGATCTTTAATCGTAAAATCACTAAAAACAATCCTGACGAACACGGCCTTCTGGGCAGTGTCAACGACATCTGTTGATTCATCCAGTTGAAGTGAAAAATAAACACAGTTATCTAAGTCAGTTCTTAACTGTAAAAAAATATCATTGCTCATTACTTCTACACGTTTCATCACTGTATTAGCAGAAAGTTGCATAGATTTTATAGCCGAAACTATCTCGTCTTTATTTCTAAAGTTGGCAAACAACGAATCAGCAGCTTCTAAAAACGCCTGTTTTATCATTTCCCCGTCTTCATAAGGTTTCTTTTTTTGTGCAATTATCTGGGACACACGGTACGATGCTTCAGTTGCAGCCTTATTTTTGTCGACTGTTCTTAAAAATATTGATTTTTGTCCAATTAACTGCTTTTTTAACTGTTTCAGTTTCTCCTTTCTGGCGGCAGAATGTAGTGGGAATGATTTTTCAAAATTAGAATGTACAGTTTTATGATGTCTCTCAATATTTCCTTTTTTAGCAACGGAGACCGAAGTATTACAAACAAACACACATTTTTATCTTTAACTTCTGTAAAAAAGTATTGTTCTTCCCATTCCGAATGAAAGTGGTATGTCTTTACCTTCTTACAACTGCAATCCATAATATTATTTTTGTTGTTCTCTACTAACCCAACCGCTGGACGTTGGTCACGCGTTCATTTTTAAACTAAGCGCAATATCGCCGCGCCGCGCGTATTTATCCCGTTCAATGCAATCCAGATCGTTCTCGAACACTAACGCGCTGGTCCGGCTGGTCGGTTCTAGCCGATTTTAGCTTGATGGCGCCAGCGGCAGATCGCACACAGCAACGTTGCCGCTGTTTATGTTTAATATTATGACAATTAGATTTTTTTGTGGAATTTTCGGAAGCTTCTCTGATATTTGCAGTTTGTATTTTTTAAATTAAAATCGTTGTGAGAGCTACCAGAATTGCCTCTGCGAGCTACCGGTAGCTCGCGATCGACAGGTTGGCGACCACTGATATAGATGTTGCTAAAGTTCGACGACGTTGTTCTGCAGCTTTGGTATTTCTCGTGCAATCATTATAGCCATCAAATACGACATCAACTCTGGAACCAAAATTTCGACGTACATACTGTACGTTTACAATTTTTGTCTGAAGTATTTTTATGCTAAAATTTACCGTTTTGCTGAAAATCGTGAAAAACTATTTTTTTGACCTTGAATAATTTTTTTTCCATTCAGGGGAAAGAGAGGGAACTTTCAAATTTTATTTTTAATCATATTTTAAACAATCCTTCTGATTTTCAGCTTGATGGAAACTTAGGTAGCTTTAGTCTTATTTTTTGGTCTAATTTGACCGGACTATTACCTCTTTTTTAACGTCTGTGAATGTTTCATTTTCCCAATATGTCTGCTCTATATCTACTACATGTCGGCAACGCTTTTGCCACTCCTTGGAAGTGATTTGATCAAACTCGTGCTCCGCCAGTTTCCTCAAATATTCCAACTTAAAAGTTACATTCTTTTGGGACACGTTGTTTTTGACAGTAGCCCAAATGAGTTCAATGGGATTCAAATCCGGATGGTGTGGTGGAAGTCGCAAAACGTTATGGCCGCGTTCAAGCAGAACCTCATCAAATTTCTATCTAATATGATGCTTTTTATTTACCTTGATCAACTCGGGTTTGAGCATGTAAGGAGTGAACATAGTGCTTTTTTCGTGCAGCCACTTCACCATGTCAGCCTTCCTAGAATTTGTGTTGGGGGCTGGATTAATTTGAATATTATGGTACAGAGCATTATCGGTCACGACTACCGAATTCACTGGTAAATTTGGGATGAACTTTTCCTGTAACCGTTTACCATAATTTTCAGAATTTATTTCTGAATGATACTCCCTTGATGTTGTGCCTAATTCAAATATAAGCCGACAATTAGGTGTAAAGCCCATGTCAACTCCTGCATGGACAATAATGAGTCTTGGCCCCTTCACAATAAGTTTGAATAACCTTTTGGTTGATTCATCTGGCCAGTTCTTGGAAGATATATGTCCACTATGAAGGTATGTTTTATTAAGAAACACAATTGGTCCGTCCCTGTTGGCTACGAAAATTATTGATTTTTTGTAAATACTTGATCCTCAAAGCTCTAATGTCAGTCTTTCTCCATTTGAAACCGATTTTCTTTAAAATTCTACGAAGAGATTTTTTGGAAGTCACAATTCCCCTTTCGTCACCCTTTCGTCTTATGATCCATCTAATATTGGAATACTCGTACTCAAGATTATAAGTTATTGATGCTCTTTTAGGCCGCTTCTTTCTTGGGGTGGAAAATGTTACTTCTCCGTTATTTGCAGAAATTAATTGCCCCCCTTCTTCAACCACTCTTAAAGTGGTTCTTATTGAAGTAATTAACACAAAATAAAGATTTGTGTTGAAATACTTATTTTTTAAATTTATTTAATGTTACCAGTAGCGAGAGATGTTTTATTTTTCACATTTGATAACGTAAAAGACTCACATTTAACACTTTGAAAATAATTGAATACCTACTTTAAAAATTAATTCAAGTGTCTGACTCTTGATGACCAGTTTTTTGTTAGGCGATGCTGTAGAATGAATATTTATTAAGATATTGAGCTACAATATTATATTACATTGAAATATTCGCTTCAATAAACTACATACCTTTGTCCCAAATTTTAGATTTTTTTATCATAGAAATAATAGGATGGTGTCGTCCATGTATAATGATTTCGTTTTCACCGATTATGCATTCATTCCTTATAGAATAACCTCAATCACTTCAGAAGTCCATGTTGACAGAAAAAAACGCTGCTTTAGTGACGTATTCAGGATGAGCTCTTTCAAGATGACAAACACGAGAATCTCAATATTGAAAGTACAATTCATATGCTTTACATGAAATAAAAACACCCTGGAAGTGCCTCATTCGATGCCAGATGAACTCTATACATCTCAAACCACGGCTTACATTACGGTTTTTATTATATGTAGGGACATTTTATCCCTTTCTCCTGCCCCCAGCCAATATAATATACAATGATTTAATAAAATATCCTTCATAGACATTAAAGAACATCAGATATAGATAGCTCTGCCATCTAGTTTTCGTCACAAAAAACTATATTATTCATCGTGGCTTACGACATTTGTTTTCAGACGTTCGACAATTTTCATGTATAGCTTGCGTCATCAGTTCATAGATGGCAGTAGTGCCTCTTCAAAATTTCATCTGACATTTATTATGTTTCGACAAAGGGCCCTTTAAAAATTTTGTATTCGAAAACTACTTTTATCAGTATTGTAGTAATAGTGTGTTCTAGATATTACGTTTTGATGGGTTTCAGGCCTATTACGCCCTTCGCTTTTGATACTACATATATTTTATGATTCATCATCTGCAACATGCGGTGTTACAACTTAAAATTCCAATACTTGGTTAATTTTCAAATTCTTCGATGATGAATAGCAACACTGTTTTTCTATAAAAACAATAAACAATTCTACGGAGATTATAAAAACATTGTTTAGAATTCCCGATATATTGGAGTGCGCAGAAGGCACAGAAGAGCATTACTACGCCTTTGAATATCTGCTCAAAACTCATCGATATATCTACATTTTTCAGAAAAAAAGAAACACAACAAGAAACATTTAATATATCGATAAATTTATTGAAAAGTTCAGTCACTACAAAATTAATCCTAGATTAAGTACATCAAACAGATAATCCTAGAAAAGAATATCGAATAAAATTATTAAAAATGAGGGTAATCACGAAAATTCTTGCCCGGAGAGGGCGCTGAGGGGCGTAAAGTCAGTTCTCGTGGTTCTTTATTTACATATGGATTGAATGACTGTATTTGAATTATGCTACAAGGAGTTAAGAAATATGTGAAGAAGGAAGTTTAAAGACAAGCGATACTAATGCGGAAGGTGTAATGTGACAAGTACTGTAGTCTAGTCAGAGTTTACATAAATGGTTGTGAATGCTATAATTGTTACCATTTTTCAAATCTCTGAGAACAACATGAAAAATGTGTGATTAAAAGATTAAAAACACCACAACCAAAATATTCTGATGAGCTACTTTGAAAAGGAAACATTAAAAAAATGTGTTGAGAATTAATATGTAAACAATAAAAGTCAAGATAAAATAATGAAGATGAATGATGAAAAAAATGCGATGACGTTTCCATTGTAAGTACATATACACAATCGCCTTCGGTTGATAACTGGTTCACCTTTATTTTTATTGTTCACATATTATTCACCTAAAGTTATTATTCGATTCATTTACTCATTCCTTTTTATTTCAGTTCATGATAATTTGTTTCCTCTACCATTGTTTCTATATTTTTCAAATTCCATATTCATTGTTGATTTATTATTTCTTTATGTGAATCATTGAGTTAACATATTATTTACATCCAGTTTATATGCCAAAACTTCACAAAACTAGCTCAGAAGTCCTTAAATAAGCCAAAGTCAAACATCCATGTTAAACTGTCGTCTCAGTCTCGCCCTATAGCGCCCTCTGACGGCTTCGTCGATAGTGGCCCTCATCACAGCAAGGTTATATTTTCATGTCTGAACTAAGAACATATTTCAAGCCTCTCTCTATTGCAATATATTATATACATTCCTTATTCTAAACAAAATATACAAAGTTTAATGAAAAATGACGGGGTCGTTTCTATGAAAATACAGTATTATCAGGAATATTCAATTTGTACCCCGCTTGGCTGATCTATCTCGAGGCTATAATTCACGATTGGTTTGACACAGACAAGATATAAACGATAAAACGGTAAACTAACATAGTTCAAACATTCAAATCACTGGATTTCGCTTTGCCCACAGAACGTGTTATCAGCGATTTTGACCTGGGTATGCTCGTCAAACTTTGAGTCTGAAACAATAGTAAAAACCAAATCTAAGCGTAGCAGATACCTAAGCATTTTAATTCATTAGTAATGAAATAGCTTGTTAGTGACATTTTTTGAGTGGAACAAAACCCTATCTGTAACCTAACCTCGTCGATAATAAATTATTAGACCCACGGGTCTGAAGTTTGAAGTCAACTTAGACCAGATAGTTTTCTCGTGAAAATTTATCAAACTTAAGATGGGTTCATTTTGGTACGTTACATTATTGACGGGACTGCGAATAGGCATATATGGCTCTAGGGTTATTGACATAACCCACTTGGGTCACAAGGCAAATAACCACAGTAGCAGTCGTGGACACCAAAGAAAATCAATTAAATGCATTGAAATCAACAAAACTGTAAATATATTATTCAGATAGGTCATTAAAAAAAGTAATATGATTACAAATATGGGAACTATCCTACTATCCTCAAGCTTGCGTTGATATGATATTAGAAGATTTTTGTGAGGTTGTTTTCTCCAGACAGTTCTTTCACGAACAACTTGAAATGTATCGATTTTTATTGACGTTGACAGACAGTGTTGAAAAGTCTTCACTATCTAACACACAATCAAAGCCACTGTTATAGTAGTTGAAGTTTGACAGACTTCTTTAGGACTCTTTGAATTTTTGCGAAAAATTTCGTTTCTGATATGGTGATGGACGCACGTGCCTACAACGACCGTCCACAAAGAAGGTACGCGGACGCCATTTTTGGAGATGAAACTCAGTTTTGTGTTGTGACTGTCTGCCGTTATAGAACGTGCCACCAATAAAATTAACATTCTTTGTGAAAAGTCTTATAATTGTTGAAGAGAAACAGCACTCACATTCACGCCGGTTGGAGGCCGGATGGACCGGATGTCCACGTTAAATGTTTTTATGAAAAAAAAGTTTTGATAAAAAAACGGTGGCAGCATTGCTTCGAGCAAGACCGCTGAGCACCCCCGACAAAGTTTTTATTATAGTTATCATTATAATAAAAAGAGCACTGGTTAAGTGTGCCAAATCTGAAAGCTGGGACCAAAATTAAGAAGAAGAAGAAGAATTTTCGCGAAACTTTCTTCGAGAGATTTGAGAAAGGCATTCCAAAAGAAGACGAGAAGAAAAAGGAACTTTTACTTCGGCAGTGTATACAAAAATAGCTAGATAACTAGTGCAAAAAGGATGAATGATGCCTCTTCCAGGAACTGAAAATAACGCCAAGGGTGACAATCAGAATAGATAAATTAAATTCAACTCCGGTAGGCAAGGTGAGTTGATGTGTTCTCAACGTGACAATTTTTATGTACGTAGGTGCTGGTCCTTCTTGCTTTGTATTGAGTATCATCAGTGAGAACATTTTGTTTGGTATTGAAACACAAATACTTTTGTTTTGGAGTTCTACTTTCGACTAGTTGTTTTGCAGTGAACTTTCTTAATCAAGAAAGAGTTCAGCAATGCTTTCATGGCTATACCCAGCACCTCTGATGATACCTATGGCGCGTCGAAACAGCTCCGCTTGTGGATCACGAATGCTTCATTTTTGGGCTATGGTGTTGACCAATTGCCTTTAAGTGAGAGCTGCAAAAAGGACAGTAGATGAATCTCATTCGGCATTCGATGACGGATCTTGACGTTGCAAGCAACGGAACGCCTTTGGGAATATTGTTCATCATTGATATTCAAAGATTGAGTTTTCTATTGCATTGTCAATTCTTCTTTGTTTTGTGTCCCTCACAGTTAAGTTTCTAAAACGCCTTCTGTTATGGTTATTCAGCTCATACACATTTCAAAAAAGGTTATTCACAACAAAGCGTATGGTTATGGAAACACCACTCAGTAAGTAACGAAAAAAATTACCGATGAACACCCCACTTGTCGCGTAGAGCCTCAAACTTTGACGCACACATTGTACGTGTTCACGTACTTGCCCTTATTAAACATATAGATATTTACCTCCAAGTTTCTTGGAGTGCGGTACTCGGAGGCGTTTCTCTTCACCAGGCCGTGTGTGAGCGGATTGAATTTGTCTTTGCTCTTGGTTGACGACAGCAGAATCGTTTCAGCTTCGAAATGACTGCCCGTGTTTCGGCGCTCCCAGAAGATCTTGCGGAACGTGCTTCGGAACTTCTTCGAAAGGAGACAGTAGATCAGGAAGTTACACGGGGCGTTCAGCATTACCAGCAGGTTGAAGAAGTTGCCGAGAACTAGTTAAAAAAAAGAGAATTGATTCTGAAATGTCAAATATTTAGCTTCATACTCATTCGAAGGGGCTATTGCCGCAGGATGGCGCTACAAAACTCGAGGAAAATTACAAAATATCTCTTTTTTTTTTAATTTCCTTCGGCCATTGCAACTTCGTAGCTCTGGTATCGGAAATTTAAAATTTAATAGCAGTTAATTATAATAATGATGATTCTTCATTGGCGCTATAACACGTTTGTGCTTACAGAAGACAACATAAACATTTACAAACCGAAATTTGAATCTCAGATTTCATTGAAATCATTGAAAGCATTGTTAAGTGACAGAGAAAGAGGAAGTGCGTTGATGAATCTAAGGAAGTTCTTTGATATTCTTTATATATAAAAAGCCCCTTGTATGATAGTTCCTCATAAATGAATATTAATTATTCATTATAAAGATAGGTTGTAGATACTAAAGGAACCTGCTTATGAGCATACACCAATCATCTTTATTATTCGTTAGAGATACCAGAGTTAATCTCACTTCGTGAGGAGAGAATTTCATCGAAAAACTCTGTAGATAACGGGTTATTTCGACCAACAATACTTTTACAAAGTGAATTCTGAGAGATTTTGTAGAAATTTGAATATAAAATATCAGTCTGACATTATCTTTGTTTTCCTTGAATTTCATATCGCTATCTTGCGGCAATATACACAAGCTTTAGATTTATTAGATACTATCTATTATAAATACTTGTATAATATAATTTAAATAACGTTAAACTGTTGAAGTATCTCATCAATATCCAAATAAATGATTGAGATCAATTTGTTTTCGAAACTGTTCCTTTTTTTGTACCAATGCCAAAAGTAATTACATTTAACGACTCTACCCTCGCCTTATGATTCTAATGATTTTAAAATGTATGCAAACTGTTGAATTATATTTACATGAAAATACATTTGGACAATGTGCGATACAAAAAAATATTTACGGCTTCTAGTTGGTTACCACAGAAGCCTGTGTACAGTGTACTTGGTAAATTCTACAAAGACTATTTTTGAATTGGAGAATGTATACCTAACAACGAAATGCTACGTGACATATTCAAATGGATCAACACCATAACCTAATTTAACTTAGTTTCTATTGTTTCTATTCATTTGTTTATATATGTGTTTTTGTTTGTATATGTGCGCATTTATGTGTATGTGTATATATGTATATAGATAATACTCTCCTATATAATTTATAATTTCAAACCCAAATTGGCGCATGGAAAATCACACAACAAACATCCATATGCTTAGGTGAACTCTGTGCATCCAGTGACAGGATGTATCACTATTATAAATATATAATATATTGTTCTGAATAATGTGAAATATATATTAATATATGGAAAAAAATAGAAAAAAAATTCATCCGCAAAATATATGTACTCACTCAGCATTATGTTTTCCTCCACTTTGGTCTTTGGCCTATGAAAGTGACTGTAGATCAAGTGACAGGCTGTGGGAGCATTACAAAAGAGGAAAATGAAAACCACTCCAATCAGCATGATCGTTATTCTTTTTTCGTTCGTAAATGAGACACTATCCTGAAACAGAATTTTGTAGTGTCACGTTTCATATTTATTGTGGAAAAAATCAGAACCCCCCATTCATCTTTTTGGAAATTTTCACCTTCCCCGATCTGAAAAAACATGGAATTGTAATGGAGAACTTCGGATCACCGCGAAAATTAGATAACGGGTGATTTTTTAAGAGGTATAGGATTTGATTTTCAAAACAACACAAAAAATTTGAAAAAATCGATGAAATCTTTATTGGAATCTATAGAACGATCAATATAATTTAATGTTTGAAGATGATTTCATGCAAATGTTGTCCGCGGCTCCGCTTTAGATGGCCCATGCGCAAGGTCTAATTTTGACACAGTCTCTCTAACATATCGACCGGTATTTCACGTATAAATGCTTCAATATTGGCCTCCAGAGTGGCAGTCGTTGCTGGTTTATCTCTGTAGACATAAGCCTTAACATGACTCCACAAGAAATAATCCAAAGGCATTAAATCACACGATCTAGGCGGCTAATTGACGGGCCCTAAACGTGAGATAAACTGTTCACCGAAGGCAGCTCTTAATTGGGCCATTGTTTCGCGTGCCGTGTGGCATGTGGCATCGTCTTGTTGAAACCACATGACAGGCATGTCAAATTCTTCCATTTTGGGCAACAAAAAGTCGTCAATCATCACACGGTCGCGCTCGCCATTCACAGTAACGTTCCGGCCATTGTCGTCTTTGAAGAAGTACGGCCCGATGATGCCACCGACCCAAAATCCACACCAAACAGTGACTTTTTCGGGATGCATCGGTAGCTCTTGCAATGCTTGTTACTGGCTTTCACTCCAGATGCGGCAATTTTGCTTGTCAATATATCCATTCAACCAGAAATGAGCCTCGTCGCTGAGCACAATTTTTCGATAAAAATGTGGATCTTCCTCCAACTTTGCCAGCGTCCATTCACCAAATGTTAGACGTTGTGGGAGGTCGTGTGGCTTCAATTCTTGCACCAGCTGTATCTTATAAGGTTTTACACCCAAATCCTTTCGCAAAATTTTCCACGTAGTGGAGTAACAGAGGCCCAATTGCTGCGAACGGCGGCGAATCGACATTTCACGGTCATCACGAACACTGGCGGATACAGGCCGCAATATTTTCTCCGGTCCTCACTCTACGTATGCGTGTTGGTGGTTTAATGTCCAATAACGTAAACTGGGTTCGAAATTTAGCCACAAGCTTCCGAATAGCTCCCTCAGTAGGCCGACGAAACTGCCCATAAATTGAAAGAAGTGCACGATGCATTTTCTTCACCGACCATGAATTTTGATAATGAAATTCAATAATTTGCAAGCGTTGTTCATTCGTAAGTTGATTCATTGTTGAATTATAGACCAGACTGAACAAGTTTGACAATGACACAAGACACGATTCACGCGTGATCTGTCAAAAACAGTGCTTCCAATAAGATACCAGCAAAAAAATCTCTCATATTCTTCGCAAAGATGCTGACATTATACTCTTTCTGAATTTTTTCAATCTGGTCCGTAAAATTCTTTACATAGGGTAGGAAGACTATTTTCTTTGAAGACATTACTCAGATGATCGAGGGAAAGATTCTCTTTTTGCCGATTGTTGGATTTTTTTATTCAGATATCTGTCTGTCTACCACCAAAGTTTACTATACACTCTGTCACTCAATTTCAGGCATAAAAACCTACAGACCACGGCCAGCAAACCTAAAAAATAACTTTGACACAGGTGTTAATGGTCGTAAAAGTTTACAAGCCTATCACGGCGGGGAAGAATTTACCTACAAATGTATAATTACAATTACAATTTTTCTCCAGGTCGTGGAAGGTTGAAATTTAAAAAGGAGCCATCAAAGAAGTTATGAAAATTCGTCATTCGTCACGCTAACCTGAGAATTCGTCATCACCCTTCTCATTTTCTGCGACAAATAAACAGCTCTGACCAAGAAACAATTGAACGTAGCTATCAGCGCCAAGGGAATGATACCAAAAACCAACGCGCTATACCAGTAGATGAAGTCGGTATAGGTTTTGCTTTTGCCCAACTCCGTCGGTTCTACGTACACAGTCAAATTTTCAACACAGCAAGTCCTATTTTCCACTGAACTTTCATTATTATAACCATCCTGTTCTTCTATATTCGTGCCGTTTTGCTCCGGATCTGTTGAGGGATCGTCGAAAACGTTCTGCCCCGCACGAATATTATCCAAGAGTGCTCTTTTCGGTAATCTAGACTCGGGAAGGTTTACGGGATGCGGAAATACAGGCAAAAGAATTATATGGGGGTGCGTGGTACAGTTCGCAAGAATATGCTTCAGCTGGTTTTTGAAATACTCTTTATAGGGGTAGGCATAATTGGGCTCCGTGATTTGTAGATTCTGCACGGGAGTGTCGTTGCCAGGTTGTTGGTGCTGTGCTGAAGCCAAAGGGCATCTCTCGATACAGTCTTCGTTGAAGTCGAGTTGATATTCAAAAGCTGTAGTAGCAGTTGTCAACAAGCAGAAGATGTACACTATAACGATGAGGCTCTTGGCACGTCGTTCCGTGCAGAAAATTCTGCCTTTCATAGGGTGACAGACTGCTATGTATCTCTCCACGGTGAAAGAAACTGCCAGCCAAGCCGAAGTACCACCTGGAAAATTTGAGATACATCAGCAGTTGAAGGGGAAACATTTAATGGAAGTAGTGGTTGGAGAAGAGAAAACCGGCTGAGCAATTAATAGAAGGCAAAAAATCTTATGGTTGATACTCACTTGCAGCATCGCAAAGCCAATGTGTGAGTCCGTAAAATCTCCAATATAGTTCGTATTTTTTGTCGTGGATGTTGTTGTAGTGCTCGAACGAAAGAAGAAATCCAAAAATTAGTTGTATGATGTCAGCTATAGCCAAGGCTGATAAATAGGTGTTTGTTGAACTTCTCATCCTCCTTCTGAAAAAAAGGTATTGGTTGTGTGTGTGAGAGATATATTTTTTGTAGATTGATGAATGAAAAAAATCTTGATTTGGTTATCTAGTTGAAAATATATGATTTGATGATATCAAGTGTAGGTACTCTTAACTCATTTGCTTTTCGGTTATTGTACTGAATATAGAATAAAGAAAATAACTTTTATCTAATTTCTACTAAGTTTATTATTTGTTACGACCGATTTTGGTTTATTAGACAATTTTCAATATATACACTCGTATATACAATCATTCAACTCGAATCTTCCGTCCAGTCTCAGTGGAACCACCCTGTATTTTTTCGAAGAAAGAGAATACTTGGGAGAACATCCTGGCGCCGGCTCCACTCCTCGTCGAATATGGCTCAAGCCAAGTTTATTTTTGCCGAGGAATATACGTAGTTCTGTTTTGTTATTAGCACCTAACACATTCCCGAAAATAAACGCCCGTTTATTTTGATCTTTCGAAAATAAATGAATTTGTCATAAAGCGCTCCAACTTGAGCGAGATTTACTGCATCGCTAATGAGCGAAAGGCGTTTTTTCGCGATTTATCACTCCAGAACTTATTCTTCTGGTACATCATTTTAGTTACCACTAGCGAGTGCTTGCCAAACGTTCCACGGTTTATAACGTTAAAAATTGGTAGAATTGGTCATTGATCTAATAATAATATGAGTCTAATATTTTTTACGAACTGCAACCATAAATTATTTTTCCAATATGATAAATTTTGCTACTGAACTTTCTAATATACATTTCGATTTAGGTTGAATTGGAATCTCTGGTAGATGATATTCTTTTCAAAGCCTCTTTTCGTCCTTATTTTCCACGCGTACCGCTAAACCTCTTGTTTTTGCTCAAGAACTAAATTTGTCAAACATAACCTGAAATAAAGAGACCACTGCAACTCGGCCAATTTGATGGGAAGTAAAAGAAATTTAACTGTTTTTTAATCATTCCGCTTCTACTGTCGATGGTAACGGACGTATTGCTGCTTTTCTCGTCGATAGGGAAGCTGATACTCCATTTTGTACACGTTTTCATGTGAACGTCTAACATCCGAAGGACAAACATGGCAATCTTTTCGTTATCCACCGATTAATATCATACACGTGATGAAATGAATAAAAACAGTTTTGTATAATTTCCACTAGTTATTTTATTTTCACCACCTGTTTCGGGTTTTATCCTATTATCAACTATAAAAACTAGTTCCACAGGAAAATTGATGATCGGATTACCGAAAACTGACAATTTGTTCGAGATAGCAGAGCCACAATCAAAATAGCAAGCAAGCAACTGTTTTTGTTGAACAAGACAAACGGCGTTTCAGCTATCTTGCTATTTTTATTTGTACTAGCCACACAGGGTAGATTTTATATGTCACCCCGTGTAGATTTCTAATCAAAATGGAAAACCTCCTGTTTACTCTGCTACGGGCAATGATTCAAGTCATGAGTGGAAGGTTATAGGATCAAAAAATAATAGATATGTAAACCAAAGGGCCAACCTTGCCAGTACATCGATAAGCGACATCTTTGGGGCCTAAGTCGAGCATATATCGTGCAAGAGACACATTACCGAGAATATCCAGCTTTTCCTCTCGCTGCAACCCAACATTGAGAAAGTTAAGACTATCAGGAAAGCACTTGAGGCATCCCTATCCAAAATCAGATTTGAGGGGCTGACTTTGTCGAAAACTAATGACCAGGTGAAGTTTTTTGACTACAACCCCGACGGCTTTGGGGTTTGAATTCTACTTGAAAATTGATTCGATATGGTATCGTTGAAAACAGTATCCAGAAGAGAAGCAGTACGAGCTATTCGCTGTGTTGTACCACGACGGCAAAGAGCACACCACGGAACCGATGTCTTCCACGCCGGCAAAACTGTTGGTTGAGGTACGACGAATCCTCCATCAAGACCGTGCAGGAAAAATACGTGCTGAAGCTCCAGGTAACTTGAGTTCCTTATTTGTTGTTCTACAGACGTAGCGATACGATCTGACCTCAATAACGCCCCCTAGGGGTATGAGCTTTCAATGGATTTATGCTTTCTTTATTCTGCTGTGATGTAACTTCTATTTCATTTTCCTGCTCAATATAAGGAAACTAAGGAAAGAGACAGTTCGAAATACTTCTTGAAATCCGGATCTACAATTATCGTCCCACCTATGTGACCGGATATGTTTTATGGTCCAAATTCGTCTCAACACTCAAATTATTCATTGAATGTTCTTTATTTCTATAGAATACTGAGTTCATAGAGTAATACCTAAGAACTAGTAAAAAGGAGTATTTTCAAAGTGGTAAGCCTTCACACCCACGTTCCGGTCGTAGAAGCACTTCAAATCATACAGAGGAAGCTATCCAAAGACGAGGACCTGGAAGAAAGAACGAACGTATCAATAGTAATCATGGAATTACTAGAATGCTGTGTACGGAACTGCTATTTCCAACAGAAGAACGAATCCTTTACGCAATTAAAGCCACCAATAACCAACAAATATATGGAGTGGTTTGGTAAAACTCTGGCCATTGAAGAAGCCCGGTTGAGATACGTTGACGACACTTCCATAGAATGGAACCATGGGAATACAGAACTGAACACCTTTCTGTCTGAAGCACATCAAAAGGTTGAAACCTTCCACCACTTTCACAATGATGAAGGAAGCCCACAACGAATGGTCATTTTTGGACGTATTGGTGAAGAGGACCGACATACTAAGTGAGAAACATCTGTATACCAAAAACCCAGTCACACGGGACAGTACCTGAATCACGAATCCAACCACCATCAATCTATCAAAAGAGGAATCATCAAGACTCTAGTAGACCGTGCTTTCGGGCTCTGTAATACGAAGGAAGGTCTCGAGAAGGAACTAGGCATCATCAGAAAAGATCTTCAACGGAATGTTTAATACAAAGTGACGGTGAAACAGACGTCGTAAGGAAGAGAGGCCGTCACAACCAGTGCTTGCACTTCCTACATCAGAGGATTATCGGAAAATATAAGAAGAATTGGGTCCAAGTACAACATCAAAACCTGCTTCAGTTCCGGAAACACCATCCGTATCAGCCTCACCAGAATCAGGCCACCAAATGAGGACTGAGATTCCAAGAATTGCATTTAGCGTATATTTTGTTAGTGCAGCAAATCTTATATCGGTGAAACAAGGAGGCCATTGAAAGTTCGCATTGCGGAGTACAAGAGAAACACACAGCGAGGTGAAACCAGCAAACCAGAAATAACAGAGAATGTTTGGACTCATCAAGTGGTCCCAAGTTGAGATCATCCACAGGAAAGGACACTGGTTTAAGAGGAAGTTCAAAGAAGCGGCATATATGTTGATCAACGACGCATTTAGAGTAGAGATACACAACATATGAAAACCTGTAATCAAGCGGGAAAACGGTCAATTCCTGCTAAACCGATGAAGCGGAGAGAGGAAAGAGAGAATAAGTGAAAGCGCTCGAATGACCTATAAATAGTCATCTCTTGGAGGAATTGTGTTAGTTAGGAAAGCTATAGACGACCCCTCCCGATATAGAAGACCTCGACACTCTGTCGAATGAGGCCCTCATGTCCCCTGTTAACAGACTAACAATCTTTCTCTCTTCCCAGCCAGGTAGGGGTACACCGTGATGTCTGAGGACTTTCATACCGCCACCACCATTCAGTCATGACCTGCCAGTCGTAAGGGTTAGAGCGCCCGTACACGAGTCACATTTTGCGGTCGGTTCGACCACACAATTGCAGTGGCGTTCCAGCGAACTCAAGCCGCCCATAAGAAATACTGTACTACACGTACACGGGCGTTCACAAAAGTCAAAACGGACGTATGCAGTCAACTTGCTGCTGATCTCCGCCGAGATGTCATCGCGACATCCGCCGTACATTAACCATAAAATTGCAGTCGTACCCAACCGCGTATACCGTTGTGTACTTTTTCTCATATTGGTCTCACAGCATTCAACGCACTGCAAGTGCGGTTTCTATGATCGCAAGTCGACCACAAAAATGTGGTTGGATCAACCGTGAAGTGAAGTCAACGTAGCCACAATGTTGTGGTTGCCTCAATTGCAAATATGTGGTCCGTGTGTGACCGGACTAAGGGAGCTAGGCTCAAGCTTGTTCGAAAACAAGATGGCTGTCGAATAGTCCAGTCATCACCCGTAGACGATTGTGGATACTAGGTTACTTCCACCAATTGGAAATTGTGGATACTAACAATCGAAACGTCGTGAAATCAGTGTTGCCACAAGCTATCTTTTCATCGAGGTAGATTTCTGAAAGGAAACGGGGTAGAATCGGTGTGGATCCACATTCACTTGATGATATCAATCACAGTGATGCATTGACGTATACCTATGATTGACGTTCTTTGTTCTATGATCAATTTGTGGACTTGATATATACCTATGATTGTCGTTCTTTGTTTTATGATCAATTTGACGATCGTAATCAAAAACATAAGTCACATGTCATCGAATCCAAATTTGGGATCAATGTGTTTCCAAACCATTCCTCGACAATATTAGCTTCCATGGTCTTATGATAGTCAACATTCCTCAAGTTTTTTCCATATCACTTTAAAGAATTAGGACCCATCCTTAATTCCTCCGCAATGAACAATGATTAGTCGCGATCCTTTGTTTGCATGTTAGGCGTACACATTCTCGAACCATTAGTCCACCCTTTCGTAACTGTGTCGTGAGTGTCATACCAAGTTTCGTCCAAAAAGATAATTGGCCGTTGTTCTTGTCTATATTCAGTTATTTGTTCTGAGTATTTGTTACGCAATTCCACTATTCTTCTGTTTTCCATAACTGTTTGACGTTTGTTTATTATTTTGAATCTAAATCCTAGTTTCTTTATCCAATTCTGAAGAGTTTTGTCACAGAAGCTCACGTTATGGCCGGAAGTATTCTATTTCTTCCTTATGATTTCTGTTGTAGGAATCTCATTGCTTTTGTAACAGTCGTATATTGTTTTTTTTTTCAATGATTTTATTAGATGAACATCTAAAGGTTTTAGTAATCCTGTATCACATCGCGTCTTGCATTCATTAGGTTTGTTTTTGACTGTTTTACGTACAGTTGAGAAAGGAATTTCCGTCAAATCTGATGTTACTTGTAAAAGTTTCTTTCCCTCGAAACCAAAAATGAGATGTATATTCTTATATACATTGAAACATACTCTCTGTAATTCAATACTCAAATGCATCTGAATCTTATTCACTGGTATCTCTTTTTCGCATTGTTCACCATCGCTATTGGAATCACTACGCTGGAAAAAGTCTACGTTGTTATCACACTCGTTATTACTATTAGTACTCGTCCAAGGACGCCACATTTTGAACAGATAAAAATTTTAAGTAATTATAACTGCACCAACATCGAATTTCCACACTCAAATCGCGATCAGTTCCTGAACTGAACACGACGGCGATAACCAGAGGCCGCATTCCCAGATTTCTATTCGTCAGCGTAACATATGACTTCTAATTCAATTTTATGACTCTTCAGCCAATCACAAAACTCGGTTAATAAAAATTATCCAATACGAACCGCCAAGTCTCTACAGTCCACGTGGACTAGTTTGCTGCCGGTTCATTTCTATGTGTTGGTTTTTTTGGCCTTTGAGAGTGCCGACAACTTTAAGAGTGCACAATATCGGTTACTTCGACTATACATATCCCTATATTTATATCACAGACTGAGATTGCACATAATATAAACATTTCCATATTTACATTCTCAACTTTAACTAAAAATGTCGCATGCCATGTCACAAACATCAAATAACATTTCACACGCACAGAGCATGATCACGGCATTCGGTATCATTGGAAGAGCAGAAGAGCATTGTAGTGTAACTCAGTACTCAGTCACAGAATATCGGAACTATCGGTGTAAAAGTCTTACAGTAAGACACAACCCAAGGAACCACCACCAGCGGTGCCAGACACTCAGTCTACGCCAACTTTGCCAAGGGTGGCTTGTGTAACGCGGTAGATTCAAAATCAAACCTCAAATATTTGTTAATTTTTTCATTTTCATTCTTTTGCTTCATATCTGAGCGGGGTAGATTTACTTGTGGGGAGCGAGAGGGTGAAATCAAGTTCAAGAGGGGTAGAACTACCCCGTACGGGGTAGCTGTGGCAACAGTGCGTGAAATAACTTGGTGTGAAATATTTTTTTAATTTACTTTTAATTTTTGCTGATTTTATTTCATTTTATTCGTTGTATTGTATTTTCATTTCAGGTTTTATTGCCTAATATAATTGGTATTTAAGCTATTCGTTCTAATTATATTTGCTTTTTCATATATTTCGATTCATACTCATTACTGTCAGTATTATTATTACCTCGTTAATACCATTACAGTAACTGTGTTCCCGGCTAGACCCAGACATAGCAAGATCGGTACAAATACTCTCTGGACGTAAAATCTGGACCACAACAAAATTGCTTGGGAATTGGCCTCGGCTTCATCCATTTCACCTGAAAAAAAAATCATTTCTTCCATAAAATGTTGAGTAATCTAAATTTCTTCACCGCAACAACAAACAAATAATATGGAATCGACTTTTCACTGAAATCATTTTTATGACCTGATATTCAAATTGAAGTTAACACTGCAATTTTTGTTTTTGATGTCCTTGATAATGTCAAATATTTAAGCGAATACATGAATTGAAAAATGCTCCAACCTCAACTTCAATATTCTAAAACAAAAACATTCAGTATTCAGAATTCCATCTTTTAATATTCCAAGTTCATAGACATCAAAATTGATACGATCACATGATATAGAAATATAAAACAATCTTCAAATACGAAAACTTTGCACAGATTACATACTGAGCATATTACCTTACTTAGTACGGTGATAGTTTCAAAGTTACAATGTCAGCATATAAATCTTCATGAATATTGAGAGAGGTCAAGATCATCAACAGACAGTATTGAGAAATTCATTCAGTATTTGAATTGAAGGGGTTATATATATTTTTTTATTTTATTTGTTTCGAAAGAATTTTTTCTTTCGTATAATTCAATGTTCATATGAAAGTAGCTGTTTCAGGAGGACTTTCTTTCAGTTTGTGTCTGAAAGTTACTTCTCTGCATGATATACACATCCATGTATAGAGTTACTTCCTTCCTTTCTTTGGAAGACTCCCTCATCCTTTTTTTTGTATCAAGATGGAGTAGTAGAAAGCCAAAAACTTTCTTTCCCAAAAATCATTCAGTATCTATAGATCTTCAGAAAAGGTTCCAGCAATGCAGCACATCTCTTTTTCTTCGATCCTGCTGGGTGGCAGTATAATGTAAGTTTTTGACGGGTGATTATTAAACGAATGCAACTTACAACAAAATTTATTAAATGGTCAAAAATACTGAGTGCGCATACACGCAAAACTAAAAAAAATATGACTCTTCTTTGGCACCCCAAAAAAAAATCATAATACAAAAAAAAATTGGAATCAGTACAAAGTATGGCCTCCACGCTGGTTTATTACGGCCCTACATATATCGTGCATCGACAAAATGGGATTGTCAATGTCTTGTTGAGGTACATTTGCCCATTCAGCGATTAAAAGCTCTCTCAATTGGAACGTTGTGTGAATGTTCCCCATATGCGGAGTAATTCTTCGTTGGAGCATGTCCCACACATGCTCGATGGGATTCAGGTCCGGTGATTGTGCTGGCCATGGCAATACATCAACTCCTTCGTTGGTGAGCCAGTCAGTCACTAGACGCGCGATATGTGGACGAGCATTATCGTGCATTAGGTGGAAGTTTTCACCAATAGCACCAGCAAACGGACGGACGATAGGTTGAAGAATGGTGTCGAGGTACTGTCGAGCTGTGAGGGAGCCATTTGGAAAAACGAGATCGGTTCTGTCGCCGATCATGATTCCGCCCCATAGCATTACTGTACCACCTCTGAATGTATGGACTTCCTGGACGTGTCTCAAACGTTTATTATTTCCAGGTCCTCTCCACAGTCTTACTCGACGAGAATCTGGATGAAATCCAAATCTGGATTCGTCTGTAAACAAAACTGTGGCCCAATCATTTGCATCCCAGTTTTGATGTTCTTGACACCACTCTAATCTTCTACCGCGATTGCCTCTCGACAAAGGTGGACATCTAAGTGGCCTTCTATTGTGGATATCTGCTTCTTGCAGTCGATTTCTGACAGTATCACGACCAATGGTTACCTGGTGCGTCTGCTGCAACACGTTAACCAACTCAGGTGCTGTGATTGTCGGTTGTCTTCTTGCGGTTAAGACCAAAAATCATCCTTGAACTGCAGTTATAGCGCGTCCTCGCCCTGGATGTTGTTCGGCTGGACTGCCAGTTTCACGGAAACGCCGCCACAATCGACTGATAACACTTTGGGAGACCCCCAAACGAAGAGCTACATCATTTTGTCGCATGCCACCTTGAAGAAGCCCTACAGCTCTATTCATCCCAGCCAATGGTAAGTGATGGCGTTCCATGTTAAAGCACAATATTTCCAGTTTAATTGCTGAGCAAGAACTGCATAGAATGTACAAACTCGACACTTTCAGATTATTCATTTTAGCCGAAAACCTACAGTTTGTAAAAAACTTGATAAAAGATTAGTTACCGTTTTTGCAGACTTTGTTCAACCCATAGAAATCTACAGGGTGGTCGAGTGTACCAATTTAATCGAAATTAAACGACCTCATGCATTTATTTTTATGATATTTACTATGTTATGAAAATATCCCTAGACTTTTTCGATGTGTGTAATATTGATTCCAAATTTTCTCATAAAACACGTAATACGAGTATATCTGACGAATCCATCATCTGGCAAACATTCCTTGGAAATCCAATCATCAACGTGTGCACTGATCTACCATTGAACCATTGCCAAAAAGGTATCCCAAAAGAACGTAAGATAACACTCGAACTTCAAACACCTCACCGGCCATCTGTTCAAATTGCGTTCGTAGTAAAAATACGCGTTTCATAAAAATCTGTAGGCGGCAGATTGTTTTTTTTCCATTTATCGTCTCCGAGGAACTGGAGTGGAACTTCTTGCAATAACTCATTTTGCACATCACAGTTTTATTATTCAATATAGTAGTCTCATCAACAAGTTCAAAAACATGAAAAATAGAGATGAAGGTCCTGAAAATATGAGCGATGGCTCATTCGATTCGGAATCACCTCTAGAAAAATGTTTTTGTTAATTGTTATTAACAATTTCAAAAATATTGAATTTCTTTATTTGTTTAAAACAATTTAATAAACAAATTACGTAAAAAATTCATATCCTATGTTAATAGCTGCCATTGTTTAATGTGAAAACAGACATAGCTAAATATCAATTGAAGAAAAAATGTATCAACATTTTTTAGATACTTCATTTTGCAATAGTTATAAAAAATCATAATCAACAAATTAATAAATTTTTATGAACTTTTATCGCAGGATCGTATGAAGTACATATATCAAAAGGACTCCACGAAGTTTAAAATGTATAGGTCAATTATTTATACATTTTATCCCATTATATTTATGCCAACGGAGATTGGGAAAAAGTTTGTTAGTTAACAATTGAAAAACTTTTTAAAAAAAGAGTGATAAAACTTTTTTTGCTACGGAACTCGATTCATTCAAGTGTTGAGAAAATACTAGATTTTTTCAAATTTTCAAAATGACATTTCATGTTATAAAATAAATATTTCTTTTGATAAACTCTCTCTAGCGGCAGCGCGCGCATCCCTTAACAGCCGCGCGGAAGCCTATTTTCAACGTCAAATTAAAATTATAAATAATGGAGATAGAGTTTCGGGGGTCGGGACTTTTTCATCGGAAATTTCCTCCTCTTCAACGAGCTTTTTTCGAAATTGCTGAAATATTAATATTTTTTGAGTTATTAACGAAAAACTAAATACCATTTTTTCAAAATCTTATTTTGCTAATAACAATTGCCATTTTTTACCTGCACCAAAATCGTTCAAAAACATTTTTCTAGAGGTGATTCTGAATCGAATGAGCTATCGCTAATTTTTTTAGGACCTTTATCTCTATTTTTGATGTTTTTGAACTTGTTGATTAGACTATGAACTGTATTATGGAAATAGACGTTGTGCTGCGAGAGCCGCTGAACTGTTCAATGAACAACATGGGAAGAATGTGTCGCGACAGTATGTTTTCGATTTAATTGTAAAATTTCGCGCAACTGGATCTGTAGCAAAAAAAAAGGTAAATCGAAGCATCAGTAACAAATGAGACGATACAAGTGGCAATGCTGGGCCATGTTGAACTTGACCATACTTAGAGCACAAAAAATTTAGCATTTGTTTCCGGGGTGTCACGAACTAGCATTCGGCGTATTTTAAAAACCCACAAAATGCATCCTTACAAGATTAAATTAACGCAATAACTGAATAAAGATAATTTCGATCGACGCTTGCAATTTTGCGAGTTGGTTAGTGAATGAGCGGTGGAAAATCCACATTTTGTTTTCAACATTTTCTTCAGTGATGAATGTTCTTTTTTTCTAAATGGCACTGTTAGTCGCCATAATTGTCGCTATTGGGCTGATTCAAATCCTCACATTTTTCATGAAGTGCATACTCAACGTCCACAAAAATTAAATGTGTGGTCTGGAGCTTCTGGAAGATACAATTAATCCCCTTCTCACTGATATTATTGAAAATGACCACAATTATCGGGAGGATCTGTTAATATTTCAACAAGATGGGGCTCCTTCGCACTATGCTCTGTATGTTCGGTAGTATTAAGATCAGACTTTTCCTGATCACTGGATTGCGAGGAGGGACACTATCAAATGGCCACCACGATCACCAGACCTTTCCCCGTTAGATTTCTTTCTATGGGGTCATTTGAAAAGGAGATTTACTGTACTCCTCCTGCATTCCTCGAAGATTTACGGCAACGAGTCACAAATGAATGTCGCTAATCACTCCAGAAATGCTCCACAATGTTCGAGAACGTTTTCATCACAATCTCTAATATTGCATGGAAGCTGGAGGTGCCCATTTTGAGCATATGCTAAAATGAGAATAAGGTAAGTAACTTCAACTCTAAATTTAATATGGTTCGTCCAAATTAAAAAAATGTACACCATTGTTTAGAGAATTCCAAGGTCTATCAAACGATGTGCGACTCGCCTCCAGTTCCCTATTAAAATCACAAGGGTTGTTCACCCCTCTGCTCCGGGGTTGAAGTGACAACGCTGTAAATAGGGAGAAAAAGTTCCTTCTCCTAATGAAAATCTACCTGTCTGAGCGTTTTTTGGGATTTGCAAGATTAGTACCCAAAACCTCCATGTCAAGTTTTCGATGGTCCACCCTGTATATGTTTTGACATTCGTATAAATATCCCGTGTTAGGAGCCACACGTTAAATGGTAAGACCTCCTCAGTCCCTAACTCGCAGAAGTTTCGACTTGTGAGGGTTGTCGTTCGTAGAGGTAACGGAAAAAACATATTTTAACATATTTCAACATCAAATTCCAAGTCCTTAATCGCTTATAAATGAGTGAAGCAATTCCTGACAAACACCGTGCTAACTACACAACGCACAATAATTTTTGAAAGTAAAAAAAGTTTTTGCAAGTGCATTCAGATCAATATCGTCTAGGATAAATTGTGACTATTTTTGACAGAGAAAGTTTGGTCTAAATAGGATTCGTTAATTTCTTCAGTGCTAGTCGAATAAATACAAATGAATATACACACACATACACACATATACACATATATACATACATACACATACATATGGTCAGTTTGTTTTTCGATTTAAAGATATATTTATATAATAACGGAACACTATTTGAGGTTAATAACTATATATGTATAGACACAGAAATATTATCAATACACTATTTTATGTATCTCTGTACGTGGAAAACTGGTAATGTATTCATTTAATCGTTTTTTAAATTCATTTTGGTTTTTTGAACTTTTTATTTGATTGGGTAGCGAATTAAAAAAATTGAGGCTGAGGTAGCTTTTTTGTCCTACAACTTTGTTCATAAACGGCATTTTGAAGGTTAAGTTGTTTTCATAAACATGTTTCAAGAACTGGTTATATCAACATAAACGAGCAAATTTGATATTTCTCAACAGAAACTATTTCAGGTACATCAGTTTGTTTTGTTTACCAAGTAACTATTATAAAACTCGGAAAACATATATTTTTTCATCATGAGGATATCAACTGTCAGAGGGGAAAGTTACTAACTCACGCTGAGAATATATAGTTGTTTTCCTGAGAGAGAAACAGTACATAAAGCAGACACATAATTACTTACATGCAATCACTCAAAAAAATGTATATACATTGTCCTTCTTCCAGAGGATTGTTGGTGGGATTATTCTAACAAAATGTCATTCAAAAAGTGATCAGGTGTAACTGCATTAAAGTTATCAAGAAATCGATAAAAAGATATACCCTATCTCGACTCAAACGTAAACACAAACAAATCGTATGGACAGTTCGAAAACAGATGCTATTTTCTGAATGGAAAAAAAGTGTCTGCTGTGTGTATTTGTTGGAGAAAAATACTGTCAAACTTGTATCTGAAATTCTTGACGCAACTGCAAAAAAATGAAAAAAGACACATAGAAAACTTTGGAATACTTTTGACAGTGGGTGTTGCAATTCATTTATTTCCACCATTTTGTAGTAGTTGAAGATATTGACATTATATTCTAGGGTTGTGAAGCATTTGTCAGGAGCTTCAAAAAGATTCCAAATGGCACCCAGTCGCCATCTGGAAAGTTTCATCTGTCAATTTTACTTCAAAATAACGTATTCGTGTATTAATTTAATTATCCAAAATTTCAATTTTTTGTGTTGACCCGTTCAAAAAATAAAAGGGGGGGCATTAAAGAAATGCACTGCATATTGTCCTGTAAATGGATTCATCTGTTGGTCAATAACTTTTGTAATTCAAGGACATACCAAAAAATGCATATCAAAACTGATTCAAGGATTGGAATCAACGCTGGCACAAGCTTATTATATCTGAGGGGGGCTACTTTGAAGGAGACAAAAGAAAAATTGATGAAAAAATAAATATTTTCTGAGAAAAGTCAAATCCACGTCACTGCAAGATTTGACCCGAAGTGATATCCATGCATATAAGACAAGTTGAATGAAAGCTTGTAAAAATAACTCTCGTATATAAATATCAGGCATTCAAAATGGCGAAAGAACTGGGACTCACGTTCTAGATGATTTTCATTCTTCTTGTAGCAACGTTCTTGAATCCGAACAACTTCAGTTCGTTTCACTTGGACAGCAAACACATCTGTAACAAATGATACACAGTTCAAAAAGTTTTGAATAAAATTGGTTTCGAAATTTTCCAACCCTAAACAAGTTCAAAAACATGAAAAATAGAGATGAAGGTCCTAAAAGTATGAGTGATAGCTCATTCTATTCGGAATCACCTCTAGAAAAATGTTTTGAAGGATTTTGGTGCAGGTAAAAATTGCAATTGTTATTAACAAAATAAGATTTAAAAAAAAGGGATTTAGTTTTTCGTTAATAACTCAAAAACAAGAAAATATTGAATTTCTCTATTTGTTTAAAACAATTTAATTATCAAATTACGTAAAAAATTGTTTAATGTGAAAACAGACATATCATAATAAACAAATTAATGAACTTTTATCGCAGGATTGTATGAAGTATATATATATCAAAAGGGCTCCACGAAGTTTAAAATTTGTAGGCCAATTATTTATACCTTTTATCCCATTATTTATGCCAACGGAGATTGGGAAAAAATTTGTTAGTTAACAATTGAATAACTTTTTGAAAAATGGTGTTACATTTTTTTTTCTACGGGACTCGACTTATTAGTCATTGGGCTATGCTTGAAGACTGGCAGTAAACAAATCTAAATAAATTAACTTTAAACATTCAAGCTAGTCTCGACTATACCTACACAGTAGGTTGAATGGACTGACTTGAACGTTTAAAGTTCATTTCTTTAGATTTGTTTACTGCCAATTTTCAAGCATAGCCCACTGACTAATAAGAAAGTTTTTCTTTCTTATTCAGAGGAATCGGGAAAATTACGGATATGCAGTTGGTTAGTACCTCGTCCACTAGATGGAGTGACATTTTGTTGTTCGCTACAACTTAGGAAGAGGAATGAGATACTATGAAAGGATTCCGATTTTCAATTATGGAATATCATTGACTTCAGGTCGATAATGGCCACTATCTTGCACTGATGAGTGGCTAATGAGCCCGAAACCGGTCTGCAAGTGTGCCCGTTCCAAAATTGAGGCTCGAATCTTTCAGTTGTATTGCCAATTGCATATGTAGGAAATTTTCTGTGAAGGTTCCTGCACTGACGCTTGTCAGATATAATCCAACGCCCTTCATGGTATTAGCCAGGGGAGTAGTTGTTTTCTGATAGGCGTCAGTTCACTCAACCTACTATGTAGGTTGAGTGTGAAGTTAATTTCTTTAGAAACAAAGATTACATGGAGAGGTATAAAATCATCGATAAAATTTATACAAAGAGTAGTAATTTTTTTCAATTGAAAAGGTTTTCAATCTTGAATTGGAAATATTCATAATAGGAGCTGCTTTTTCATTTTCATCTCATTTGTTGAAAATTTTTGGTCCGAGTTAGAGATAGCTTTTCTGGTAGAGGGCTCTTCGATGTGGTCTAGGTACAAGCAAATTTCCAGAGCGGATTGGATAATCATAAATTTGCGGATTCGATAAAAAACTTGATTCGTCATTATAAGCAATAATACATAATTCATAAATATATATTTTCAGAATTGAAGGGGGTTATATTTTTAGGAGTGATTAATTTTTTTGGGAAAGAAAGTTTTTGGCTTTCTACTACTCCATCTGATACAAAAAAAAGGGGATGAGAGAATCTTCCAAAGAAAGGAAGAGTTTCAAATTGATTACTTCCTTCCTTTCTTCGGAAGATTCTCTCATCCTTTTTTTTTGTAGAAAGCCAAAAACTTTCTTTCCCAAAAAAATATATTTTCAGGTTTTTAAAGAGCTTCTACATGACTCTCTTCAACCAATTATTCGAACTGCCGACTTTTGTAGTATGAATATCCTTTCCACGGACCATCCCGAACCCCTATTCAAAATCCCATAAAGCAAATGTCAATGAATCGTCTCATAATACAGCATTTAGACAAGAATCTCAATGCATAACAGTTTTTACGAAGTTTTTAGGTTGAATAAATTCAGTAGAATTCGGGGAAAGAGTATCATTTTTTGTGAAAGAAAATAAAGAAGAGTCATATACAGGGTGATTCAAAAGTACTTTGGCAAACTTCAGGAGGTGATTCCTCACAATATTCAAATATGAATTGCCCAAATAAATAAATGTTCGGAAACGCTTCGTTTCCAAGATACAGGATGTTGAAGTCTCATTTTTATTTTCGTTTTTTTCAAATAACTTTTGAAATACTGAACTTAATTAAACGAAACTTGGTAATAGGAGGTTTTTGAGGTGTCGAATTCGAACCTGATGTTCTAATTGCTCTTACTCGTAGGGGGCGCCACCTACACGTCTTTTTCTTTTTTAAAGATTCATAACTTTTTTGGGCGTACTTCTA